>JAEQML010068356.1:0-18345 GCA_016904865.1 Pissodes strobi | reverse complement strand
GGAAAAAGTTGTATACTACAAAGTGTAATGAGGGACGGCGAAGATGCGAAGGATAATACAATACAACCGCTGTGATGTCCAGGCCAGGGTACCCGATTTAACTGAAGAAATGTAAAACTTTTAGTTAAATTTTAATCGTTCAAATGAAAAAAATAAATATTGGAAGTCATTTGCCCTTGGACTATAAATCCAAAAACCGATAGGAAATTCAAGTTCACTAGACACGGTTTTGCGCGCGGACTATTCCACCACTTAATTCGGCATTCATGCAGTTTCCCCCGAAAATAGATAAAAAGAACTCCATTGGTCAATAGGCGTTGCCAGAATTTTCGACATCCAAGTCGAGGACCTGAGTGAACCTTGCAGTGTTACCTTGAAAAGCAATTGAATGACCTCATTTTGGTCCAGAGTGGAAAAAACCCAGTTAAAACGCGAAGAGACGTTGTCGGCGGAAAAGAAGCGTCTTGCGTCATCACCAATGTTCTAATTGCTGCAGGCAAAAATTCCGGATATTTCTGGGAGAAAGACACGCCTCGAAAGTTGCGAAATATCACGCGGTTCTTAGGTGGCCGGAGATTCTGGATTTTTCTGGGGGACAAAACGCGTAAAAATTTCTGCTATAAAAGCATGATTATATCGAAGAAAAAGAAGTCTTATTCTCCAGTCCAGTTGCAGTGGGTCGCTATGGCCAAATTCAAATTTTATAAGAAATATCAGATGTAGCGAGTCGCTATGCTGAATTTCATTTAAAAAGTTTAAAAGTTAAATTAATAATTTTGTCATCTATAATATGGTCTTAGTTGTGACCAAACCGAGAGTAGTGCCTTTCAGTTTAAGGGCTCGTGGAAATAACGAAATAAATAATTGAATTCATCTCAACGATTCGAAAAGTAAAGAAAAGTAACGGGGTGAGCCATCGTCATTTATCGAGAGTTAAGAGGTTCAAATCCAAGAAAAGGGAGCAACGGCGACAGGTTCCGAGTTCACGTTAGAGATAGACTGTAAGTTTAGTTATAAAAATTGTTAGTATATTTGAAAACATTTATCGGTGACTGTTTGCAAGAAATTCATGAATAATTCAGTATCACATTTCAGTATTCGAGTTAGACAGTAAATCTAATCTTAAAGCATAAAAATTGGTAGTATATTTGAAAATCTTTATTGTTGACTTTGTGCAAGAAATTCATGAGTTCCAGTAAAACATTTCAGTACTCGAGTTAGACTATAAATGTAATTCTTAAAGCATAAAAAATTACTGTATATTCGAAAACATGTAGCGTTGCCCGTTGGCAAGAATTTCAGGATTGTTTCGGCAAATTTAAATGATGAGGCAGAGTGCCTGTATATTGGGAAACGTTTAATGTAGTATTCGATAATTTCAAGAGTAGCCCATTAAATAATTAATGTTATAATACTTCGCATTTTATTTAATTAATTCACTGCAGACAAGAATATCGCTGACCGAAATTATTTTATTATTCCATATTTTTGACTGGCTAGGAAAATACAATATTTTAGGAAAGTTGCTACACTGAAAAAAATTCACAGTGTCTAATTAATCATACCAGTGTCATTTTCATTTATTGTGCCAATTCTGATTGTCTGACGCTGTAGATACGAGGTCATATTAAAAATTTAAGCGAATAAATTTAGCCACTATAAAAAAGCTCCCTTTCACTTATTTTATCAATTTCAAAACCATCATTGATGTGGCTTATATTTATTTAATTATATTTAATATACTTGAGAATAGTAAGTAAGTGCTGGTAAGAGGCATAAAGTGGTTTTCAACTAGGTAGCGGAATATGGGTGGTTGCCCATATGTAAAGGAAATTATTTTACGTCGAAATTAGGGTGTCAACACACTGGTACTGCGAACCCGTTTACAGCTAATGAACAAGGATTGACGAAACGGCCGAAAAATACAGTAAGAAAAGGATTAGGGTAAATCGGCGTTCATTACACCGCTCTAGGGGTAAAGTAAGCAGGTATTGCAAATAATTTTTTATGCAAAAAATATAAAAATCCCACAATTAATTAATATCATATGTTGTGCACGTAATGTTAGGCAAAGCCTCTAAAAATACAGTGTGTATGACTATTCACTGCCTATAAAAATATAAAAACCATACTTGCAGGAGTATTCTTGGTTTGAACAAATGATTTTTCCCTCTTATTCGAATTTACCCACTGTTGCCTCAATTCACGTTCTTTTGGAAATGAGACATTTGCCACTTTGAGTTTATTTTTATAATTCCCTCTACATTTGGGAACGCAACAGGTTAACACCATGTTTTCAGTTCACTCGACACTACTTATTTAAAAGTCAATATTCTAAACTAAGCCACTAAACTTAAACCAAAGCTTAAACATATTTTAGTTATTACATCACGTACCTAAAACCACCCTACAATGCTTAATCAGTATTCAATAATGCCACAAATAAAAAGTGTATAGGTATCCTGAGTAAAACTGAGGTATTAAAATCAAACCTGTGACCTGAAAATATCTGTGGTTACTTAAAACTTATTATATGTAGAGTCAGAAGGCAGTCAAAGTAAATAGGCATGATTATTATAACGCCACAATATTAAAATCTTAAGAGCGTGTATGTTTACTTCAGGCAGACCGTATATGAATATTAAAATTTCAGTTATTTTAAATATTACTAGGTATTAACAGCTTTGAAAAAGTAATAGATATTTGTGGAAACACACCTTGTACCACTAACCCAAACTAACCCAGACAACGGCATTTTTCTGAGGCCTCTTGTACATACCATTTTCATAGATGCTCCCTTCTAACGAAGAAGATGCAGCATTTGAACTCTACTGCCAGGTACCTGGGACTCGTGGGTTCTCACTCCCCATGTAGCTACCCCCTTGTGGGCAGTTATCTCATTATCATTATTATTATATTATTTGTGTATTTTTTGGCGACTTTATATTTAAACAGAATAAAAATCATGTTATTAAGAGGCCTGTTCGCCGGACCGCATGGGTATTGCCAGTTTGTGCACGACTACTGAAGTTATTATGATTGTTGCTCAAAATCACCTTGTATAATATAATATATAATTATGAAAAAAGTGAATGAAAATGGCAAATCGAACTGGTAGATTATCCATTAAATACTTCAAAGAATGTCGGTAGAGGAAGATTTTTTACACAAATATTTTTTTTCTAAATTAAAAAAAAAATCTGAAATTTTTGAAAATTTTAACGACATGGCGATCAACAGTATTATATTTCTAAGATATTCCCAAATTTTCAATGAATTTAACGCTGCCATTTTCCCGTAGCTTTATATACCATTTTCCCAATATAATAGTCACTGAACAATCCTCTTAACTGGAAAGAATAACTATGAAATTTTCTATTGTTTTTTCTTGTATGTTTTGCGACGTATAGGTACTAGTGTAAATAATATCCAAATTTATCCAGTAAAACATTTTTTTTTAGTTAAATGCCACCGGTATCGCTTGGCTATAGCATTAAAGTATGAATAATGTGCTTAGTATACCTCCCAAAACATACAAGAAAAATACAATAGAAGGTTTATAATAATTATTGGTTCTAACTATCAAAGCGAGTTTATTCCGCTTAACTAACAAATTGCAAAGAAAACAACATATTGATATTTCTGTATGTAAATTAAAATTAAATTATTTTCTAATCGGTCAATCTTAGGCCCATCAAGTTGCTACGACACCGGGTGAACCCCCGACCCTGTCTTTCCAGAGCTTAGACTTGGTCACTCTACGGTTCAATAATTTATTATACCATGCCAAAATTTTATCATTCGATAATAGACCATCACTTGACTAATACTGTGTTTTAATTTTTATAGTAGGAAGGCAGTTTTTGACAAAGAAAATGGCTGCTTTCGCGACACTAAATCCATTATATACTATAGTGCTCATCGAGGTAAACAACTTCGTGCCAAGAATCAAAGATGGGCGATAAACAACGATAATAGCATTGGCAGTGCTTGTTGTGCCACCTGCGCCATAGGACCAAACGAGAATAACACGGAATTAATACTGCACACTAATAAACATTGTAATGATGGCGAATTAGTTTTTAATATTTTACCAGTAAGTTTGGAAAAATGGCATTGAACGGGAAAAACTGCAAATTGATCGAATGTTTAATGTGGAAAAAATAAATTATATTTTACAATGGTTGTATGTTTATTTATTCGTTTTGAAAGGTAATAACAATAGAGCTACCTAATAAATATTTACGAAAAAGTGAGTTAACAATATGCATGTCTTACATCCCACCTGGGCTCCTGGGCAATACCCACTTGTAGAGGTGTTGTTGACCTGGGGCAACAGTTGATAGATATTTGAAGATGTAACCAAATATTTAATAAGGAAAAATCCTTGGATGTAACTGTATCAAATGACTTTAATAAAAACTGTATTATAGTAGGTGATTTCAACAAACATGAATTAGATAACGACAATAATCCAACAACAAAACACTTTATTAGCTTTTTAAATTTTACGGTTTTCCGTCAACCAAATCAGATAAGAAATAAGAATGGTAAGATATTGAATGTTATAGTAACAAATGTGGAATGTAATGTAACAATTTCAGATGAGCCCCTTGCAAAAAGGACAAACATCATGAACCCTTGATAGTTCTATATGGATTTGGATGACTTTTCATAGTCTGATCAAAGTTTAAAGCAATAGTTAAATTAATCAAGAGAATCACCAAACAAGAAGCATATTCACGAATAGCTTAGGGGGTAGTGGGTTTCTTAAAGAATAACTTCTCAGAGAAGAGCCGCGTCGCGATTAGTACAAAGACGGGGTCTCAATGCTTCCTTTAATCTACCACTGGATGTTCTACTCGTGAGGACACGCCTTGTTTAATGTGCCGGGGGGTAACTGAGGTAGACCGGGACCGCGTTACGTGGGGTAAGAAGAGATGATAAAATAAGTACGTTTAGTTTATAACGATAACAATGTATTGACGATAAAACTTTAACAATAATTATTGGTCAGAAAAAATGAGATTCTATTATACCCGATTACTATGGTGCGCATGTTTTCTCGATTTGAGGCACTGTTTATAGGTCTTTGTTTACTGTCTTATAATTTATAGTTTTTCTTAAGAGTTGGGATTTATTTAAGAGCACTAAAAAATTTCACTAAACTTTTTAACTGACTATTTAGACACTTGTCTTTCTCAACACTCTGACAAACTTTTTGTCAGGACTTTACTATGGAGGTTGTGAAACCCCTGGTCCTAGCAGTCGTCAAATGGCTAACCGGTATCAGGTTTGGACGAAATGGACTAGAATCTAAAGCAGTCGTATGGCTAACTTTAGGAGCGGATAGAACCCAGAAGGCAGTCGTCAAATGGCTAACCTTGGGAGCTGGAGGTGAGACTAAAGTCTGAAGAACTTCGTTAACGTATTTATACTAAAAAAAGTGATGATCATGGCATGCTTAAGGTTGAATGTCGCTCCTGTTGATTGCTCGCGTTGTTTATAGTTTGCCTTTAATGTTTATATAACAATCTCCAAGTTCAAGTTCAAACTTGCGACAGGGTGATATTTGTTTAGTAGCTTATGCATTTTAGTAGATTACAATATTTATAATAGTTAAGCATACGTGCCTCGTGAAGGAACGTACTACGACCAAGAATCAATGTTCTTCATCGTGAAGGAAACGCACTATGAAATTAAGAGTCAAATATAAAGAATCAGTAACACAAATACAGTGGCTAAATACCAAAGAAAACTTACCCAGTGAGCCCAACAGTAATTAGTAAATTCACCACAAATTAATAAAAAAAAAATGACTATTGTCTCTAGTCAGTAAATTCACCAATAAATTTTAATACTAGTACCTCAAGTAAGATAAAGCATTAGGTAATTAAAAGAAAACTATATCGTTGCTAATTAACGGGAAAAAATCAATTAAATCGATGAGCTTTAATATAACGTTATCGTAGCGCAAAGCGGTATTAACTCGCTACGGTCGAATATCAATCTAACAATAATACAATTTTCAACCGGTTTGTTGGCATCGAGCGAATATAAATCACAGTGAACTGATATTGTTATATATTATTCTTATCCGTAAAGCTACAAAATAGTATCTAGATATTCAATAAATCAATCACAAAAGATATAGGTATATAAACCTTCCTTCTATCTACCTTATTGCTGACATTAAAACATATGAACCTGGCTTCGGAAGAGATTACTAGCAAAAATTTTAAGAAAATATTGAACGCACAAAAAAAATTAAGTTAAGGCTTTGAGTACAAAAAGAAAAACAAATTTGTTAGACTGGCGTTCAGAATTAATTTATTATAGATTGGGTGTTCCAAAGTTAAAATTCAATCGCCAAAATTTATTGAGATGACGTGAGTCAGTGGAAAAAAAATCTGTTTGAAATGTTTGACTTCAATATCAGTTAAAGTAATTACACTCCTTAATTAATGACGTGAGCACTCAAAAAAAAATTAGACGAGTCCCACACGTTGGTCTACAATATTTACAAACGTGAGCACTCAAGAAACTTCAATTTAATTTAATTGAAACGACTGCGACTGCTTTTCCTTTCTTCTAATTGGCGCAAAAACCTTCACCTCAGCTTAGAGGAGACCGAGGGTGAATAATATCAAATAAGAAAAATTTTAAATTGAGTGAATTTGCAAGTATAGATGCGTAAGCTAGAACGAGTCGTCTTTAAAGCGTGCAAATAGGCCCTAGCTCTAATGCCGGAGAGTAAGGATGGGTTTTATTTATAAGGCGCCACGGGCTTGTAGACGGCACAAGCAAGAAATACCCCAAAGCTGGAATATGGTACTTGTTTTAACCTAAGCTTCGCAACTATCAAGATAAAATTACTTAAATAAATTCGAAATTAACTTGATTAAGTTGATTTGAATTTAATCAGTCCGAACAAATGAAAAAGAAAATAACAACCAAAAATTAATTTAATAATTGGAGAATTAATTTAATTATGAAGGGCAAGTAAGTAGGCCACTATTAAAAATTGAAAAGTGAGACCCAAAAAATCTAAGGATTAACGATAAAGTCAATATTAAACTGTAGTATCTATAGCAAGTCAATGAAGCCAAAACATTTCAAACATAGAGCGCAAATAAACTAAGCCAAAGTACTTACTTTCTTTAATCTCCTCGATTTCTTCGTAGTCGAGGTAATCCAGGAATAATTAAATAACACAGGCAAATTCAGTAAATAGGAAGTTGTTTTATTACTCAATAAGGAAAACAGAAACAATAAGGTGACGATTTTTCCGATACTCTATACTGCTTACGCTAAATATTACGACTAGAACTGACTACTGTTCTAAAAGTCAGAAATTTTACTCAGTTACTTGAGGCATAAGGGTAAAATAAAAGGAAATTAAAGAAACAATGGTTAATTGAAATATTTCGCTCAATTAAAAGCCGATATGATTATATATTATAGATAGAACATAACTTCCAATAATAATTAGGTTCCTTTGTTCACTCGAACGTGATCACCTTGTGGTGGCTAACGAGGTTCAAAGAGAGATATTAAAACTAGGTACGTCAATAGTAAAAGATACCTTGGGCAGTCGTTAAAATTAAATCAGTAGATTGGGCGCTGTCTTCGTTAATCAATTACTAACCATAAAGGCTCTCTTCTTAGAGGCTAGAAAACTAGATGAGGAACAAGGCAACACAACGCCGAAACTACCGAAAGAAAGGGAGAGTTCCCTAATAAAGGTACCTAAACAAATCGATATTCGGAAAAATATTTCGCCTTACTCGTCGCAAATTTCCTGAAATTATACCCGATTATTTTAATAAACTACGAGCCTGTTTCGGCCAGTTAAAAATGTTAAAAGTATCGACTGACTGGAATAAAGCAAGCTGAATCTTAGATTTTAATTTACAAGAAGAAAATAAGTTAAATTTTAAGTTTCGACTTATTAGTTAGAGCAAGGAAAATTATCTTAGTTACCAAAAAAATAATTTAATTAAAGCTTAATTCTTGAGCAAAGAAAATTACGGTTTGGCGTATCTTCGTCAAGGAGATAAATTTAAGTTAAACCTCGGGTTTATTTACCAGAGTAATGAATAATACGGTTAGAGAAAGAAACAAAGGAGAGAAAAGGGAAGAAACAAATACTAATAATAAAGGTAAGATAGCTCACATTCAGTTGATGGTTTCTCGGTGGTTGTCCAGGTGAAAAGGGAAAAACCATATACTTCCTCTCACGAAGAAGAACTCTAACGGTGTCCTGAACGAGTCACAATCCGGAGCCCAGATTGGCGTGGCCTAATGGCTGAGCTTTAAGGGCTAGTACAGTCGAACCCTGTAGAATATCAATTCAAGGTTCAAGGTTCTGCATGTAACTCATGATCAAAGGACATTTAAACTCAGACAATAAAAATATGTATATATCAAGAGAAAACAGTGAAAAAAAGAAATTACCTGTAAACGACTAGCTCGTTGGAACGCACAGGTAGGTCGTGGACGGACAAAGAGGCTTCTGTAAAGAATTAAGACGCAAATAAATTCCACTCACGGCGTCACAAAATGGCGGCATTCGTAGTAGAGGGACAAAAAAAGCAAGTTCACTCACTTACCTAAAGCAGCATCAAGTCCCAGTTACGGGGCGAGTTGCAGGCACTAACGAACAAAACTAACCAACGTAAGCAAAATAAGGCCTGAGACTCTGGAAATTGGTCGGTTGGAACAATCCCATGAGGTAAAACAAAGAAACTTCCAACACGACCACACTGCTTCAAACAGCAAGTCAAGTCAAGAGTGATTTCCTTGAAAACTCTCCGCAAGCAGACGCTTCCTTCCAATATTCCCACTACAACTACGCCTGGCCAATAAGAGTATAGGTACTCATCACGTGGCCACGAGCTGTCATACCCAATAATATATCTAAAGCGATTTCGAAAGGAAAACGTAGAATTTTGATGTACCAAAGCCTATCTTAATTGATCACTCGACCTAGCTAAAAGGAAATAAGCATTCGACCCGCTATTCATTAGGGAAACGTGCAAAGATAAATTACAATTTCCGCGACGTCAACACAAAAAAGAAAGTTCCCAAACGGCAACGCACGTTCAGGAGTTGGTACGCGTGGTACAACAAGTCGCTACAGAAAACTGCTCTAAAGATAAACCAGATCTTGGTTTTGAATTGCCGGTAGAAGGCAACTGCAATTCACTTCCAGCACTGCATTCACCGGTCGGCAGAGGTCATTACAATTTCGTCGTCCGGATCGATACTTTCGATCTCTGCTCATTATGGCGGGTGAGAGTAAATAATAAAATAAGCTGCACCAGTTTGTCAAGAATAAAACCCCATAATATATAATTATAATCCTTACGTGACTACAAGGAACAATCATCCATTCTGGCGTGGTCCGCCATTTAGTCAAGAAAAACTCTTACTTCAACATTCAAACTTAACTTGGTGCAAAAGGAAATCTGGCACGTTACAAACGAACATCACGCGGTTTTCTGGTAAAAACAAACATAAAATTGAATATCCTAATATTCCCTCGGCAATTAGACAAGTCCATCAGGATAATTCAAGCATATCTGTCCTTAATTCTTTAGAAAAAATACAAAATGGACTCGAAATCGAATGAACTAGACGATTTTACACCAAAAGCCGGTACGATGTTTTAGGAGAAAGACGATTAAGAATGTAATAACAGCAAACAGATTTTATATTTGAGGAAAAACTCAACGATCTTATTTATGATTTTTCTCTTCCCAAATCCTTGGATCTCGCAGCTGTAGAATATCTTACAATAAGGGGTAAACATTCCTATGTATCGAAAAAGAGGGTATAAGTTGACAGTATTTTTTTGCAATATAAAATAGCTTGATTCCCTCTACTATACTCCGGATTTAATTAACAAACTTGGCCTTTCGTATGACCCTACCATTGTCAGTATAAACAATGATCCTACCAAGCGGCGACTATTTATTGATTCTTCAAAGACAAGTCTTCAAAGACAGGTCTAAAATATGAGAACTTTTTAATGACACTAATTTTGACATTGTTCTGTATCATTCTCCGATTTCTTGTTTCTTAGGAAATTGCTACACACATTTTTGGAGGCAGTTCACGACCTATTTTCTTTCCAAAAGTCAAATCTCAAAGCTAGTGTCTCTAAAAAGTTCTCATACTTGCTGACCAACGAACATGCCTTCTATAAGCTTTGAGACAAAAAAAGTTTGTGCTTAAAACCTCACGACAGAAGTGAAAACTTCAGCAGAGCGATACTAAAAATTATATAAAATTAAAAACAGTTCACAGGCGGTAGAAGTGAAAACTTCTTAAAACTAAATCAAGCGGTCACCCATCCAATGGTCGAAGTAAGACTGAATAGAATAGAACGCTAACTCAAGAAAAACAACATTACATCGGACTCTGAATCTTTTTAGATTCGAGCTATCGCGTATATCAATAGGTATATGATTATACATTTTAAGTCCCCTGTAGATCAAGGAGTTCTGAACAAGAGTAAGACGCGGGATGGGCAATCTCAAGTCATCAGACTGCCGGGTATCACAGTGACCACCTCCCTTTGGGAAATGTGAGAGGTGTTTGTGGATGAGGCATACTGTTTCCAAAATGAATAGACTAGGCAAGGTCAGGATTTTATTTGATATAAACAAAGGTCGGCAGTGAGCTCTAGGATGTACACCACAAAGGAAACGAACAGCGCTTTTCAGCATGACGAAGGCTGACTGAAATAATAGATTATTACAGCAGCCCCAGAATGGAATACAGTAGCGCAGGTGGGATTCAACCAAAGCGAAATATGTCATTCTAGCGACTGATTTGCCCAGCTCAGATGCAATGACTGTAACAATCCGACGAGATTTTTCTGAGATTTTTTCTTGGTGGCCAGAACATGTTCGTCAAACTTTAGGCTGCAGTCGAGATTAAGACCAAGAAATTTGGAAGAGCTCACCGAGCCCAACGTATAATGCGAATGTGAGACGTCGGGATAATTGAGATTTCTAAAAGTTATCATATGTGTCTTAAAAAGTTTCAGCAAATTAGAATCGCACCAGTTTTTGATTTTCTTTAGATCCGTGGGGACCAGGTCGTGTAGTACCACAGGGTTCTCATGACTCCAAGTGACTGTGCTGTCATCGGCAAAGACTGTAAACAAGCCGGTAATATCCAGACTCATAAGATCATTAATGTAAATGATAAAGAGTAAGGGTCCCAAAACGGATCCCTGAGGGACGCCACTGAAAATATGTCTCCTCTGAGATACCCTCCCGTCCACAGTCACCACCTGGAATCTAGAACTTAGGTAAGAGTCAAAGAATTTCAATTCGGTACCCTGGAAGCCGTAGATGTTTAACTTTTTTAACAGAATATCATGGCTGACGCAATCAAAGGCCTTCGAAAGATCGCAAAGCACTGCAGCCGAAGACCTATGTTGGTTTATTGCATGAAGTACAGATTCCATAAAGTTGAAAATTGCATCCGCCGTACTCTTGCCCCTTCGAAATCCAAACTGGTTTTTATTTATGATATTGTTTCTTTCAAGAAAGTCAACAACTTGGTCTCTTAGTCTCTATTAGTATGGAAAGAGTAGAAAGCAAAGATATGGGACGAAAGTTTGCAGGACTACCGAGGTCTCCCCCCTTATGTATAGGGACTATAGTAGCAACCTTCAAGGATGAAGGGAAAACTCCATTGAAAAAGGTGTCATTTATCGCATATGCCAAGGCAAGAAAAGCTTCATCTGGGAGCTCAACAAGAATTTTAAGTGATATACCATCAGAGCCTGAGGCATTTTTATTGTTCATCTCGTTTATGGTGCATTTTATGTCATTGTGACCAAATGGACGAAAGCGAAATCTATCAGCACCGTGAACCTGTGACAAGTAGCTGATAGGATCGATGTCACATGATATATTGCTAGTCACAGTAGAAGCCACGGAGCAGTAAAATTCGTTCAATGTATTGGGATCAAGTGAGATACCCTTCTGATGAAAACTAGTTCTACCTGTAAGCTCATTTATGATCTTCCTCGACATCCTGCCCCGATTTGACGACCTCTTGAATCTATGCGAGTAACACAATTCTTTAGCCTTGCGTATTAGCATCCTATAAGTTTTCCTGTAGTTAGAAAAGTAACTTTGTAAAAATATATTATTGGGATAGAACTTCCTTAATGTATTAAGGCACCTCAAATTTGCAGCTGAGATCCTCATACCCCTGGTTAACCACGGCTTAGGTTGACCCTTCACTCTAACACTACGAACTGGAAAAGAAGAATTTATAATGCCACACAATGCAGTGTGAAACTCTGTAAGATTGTCAGACTCAGTCTAAATTGAATCCCAATTAAAGAGATTACACTCCTGTCGAAAACGGTCATAATTTTTTCTACCAAATATTCGCCCTCTCACCCTACTGGACCTTTTATACTTTGATAAATTTCCGATAGAAAACCTGGCATACACAGCATTATGATCACACAGTGCTGCATCCAAAGATTCACAGTCCAGATCCTCATTCAAGTTTGAGCATATATAATCGATTGTAGTAGAAGAGTGGTCAGTGACCAGAGTGAAACTGTGAACATGCATGGAAAGGTTAAAAGATGTTAGCAAATTTGATACCATGGCAGTAGTTTGCGATTCATTATCGCCATAATCAATATTTAGATCACCTGCCATGATAATTGTATGACTCGCATGAAGCTGAGACAGCAAAATCTCAAGTCTACTCAGGAACTCAAGGACATCCGAATCAGGCAACCTGTATATGCAGATCACATACATATTGAACTTTACAGAAACCATTGCAGAGAACTCAAACAGCTTCTCCTCAATCAGGTAGTCAAACTTATAACACCCCACAAAGCATAACCTATCAGAAAGCGAGTCATTAATTATGACTGCAGTGCCACCATTTCGGTAATTTAACCGGCAAAACCTGGAAATTACAGTATATCCAGGGATACACAATGGTTCATCTATATTCAACCAATGTTCAGTCAAAAGTAGTATAGTAGGATAGTTCAAGCTGGCTATAAAAATGTGCAATTCATTAATCTTACAACGTACAGACTGTATGTTAAGCAACATGATAGAAATGTTTGAGTCAACAGAATTTACACTAAAAAATGCGTGTCGCCACTTAAGCTTTCAGACACACCTTGGGGTTCAAACGATATTAATGATCGCTCAACAAGAGGAACCTGCCTTACAGAGGCAATAGAAATCTTACATTTAACTACGGACTTAAAGGAAATGTATCCAGCCAAATGGCGACATAGCACTCTTTTACCTACTCTAAATCTACTCCCCACAATATTACTGCTAAAAATTCTAACTGATGCGCTATGCCTCTTCATAAAAAGAGAAATTTGGTTATAGAAAAATGTATACATTCTATGGGAAGACCCGTGTCTTGTGTAGCTTAAACTAAAAATTAGATTACAAACCTTGCCAACAGAACACAGCCTGCGAATCGCACGACCCGACACTCCCACCACATCAACACTCAAACAGACAATAACAGTGTCATCAGGGCCCAGCGAGCTGGTGTAGTTGAAGTTTTTACCTGATATCATATCAGCACTATAACCTGGCATTGTGATACCAAATAAACTAGTTTTTGAATCATCAACATACTGACGAATCCCAGAGGACAAGCCGCGAGCACTCACATCACCAACAACGACTCTGTCCCTAACAGGTCCATTGGAGTCTGCTCGACCATATGAGCTGACTGGGGCCGTCTGTGATGATCCATTAGGTGCATCAGAAAGCCTCATGGACAGTGCTTCCTCATCTGCTATGGACATTTCCTGGAGTAGGGAAACACCTGTATATTCCTCGTTGGTGTGGGTTGAAGAGGCAGGAATGACATCAAGAGAGTAGCACAATTGTAGTTTAAGATATTCTAGTTCCTTAATAAGAATTTTGTTGTCCACAGTTCACAGTTAGAGTCTCAATTGTGGTAAACATGCACCGTCTCAGGTCCTCAAGGTCAGAGAGAGTCGCCCGAGCATCGACAAGCTCCCTCTCTAGTGCTTGAACTTTAATGCCATCTGTGGGAGAAGTGTCTTCCGCATCCAAGGTACATTGACAAGAACTGTCCTGCGTTATGGTCTGCGTCTGAGTAGCAGTGGTCATCAAGGATCCAGTGTCCCGCTTCATACTGTCAATAACCCTTTCAAGTTCGCTTATTTTGATCTTCAATCCATTATTTTCATTCACAAGATGTGCTTCATCACACTCTGCTTCTTCGATAAAAGCCTGCATATCTCTTTTTGTTTTTTTCCAAATGCTTTGGGTTGCTATCCAAATCAATTTTCAGTTCTATTATTGTTTGCTGTAAGGCATCAATCACATCAGGGTTAGAGTCCCAGGACAGCGCAAAACATTCATTTGAGCACCAGATCAAATTGTCTCTAACCACAGATATCCTATATTTGTCCCTGATGCACAGCTTTTATGAAGAACATTCAAGCATTGAATACAAATGTAATTGTTTTGGCTTTTATTTTTGCAACATTTAAAAGTTAGCGCCATAATCCACAATAGCAAATTCCAGAAGAAACAACAAATGCCTTCAGATCAACAATCCACATATAAAAGGGAAACAAAGTAATACAAAAAATATTGATACATGCAGCACAAACAACAGAGTACTTCGATCGCATACTCGAACGCAGTCACTTTAAAAATTTTGAAACACAGGTTCTAGCTGTCTAGGTTATAGTAGTAGTAGTAAACTCTCTGATGGCCTTTTTCGTGAGAAAATTCAGCCAGTAACGACCCCTATCCAGGCTTAGCAAGAGGTAGAGCGACCCTTCTACATTGGTTACACCTTGATGGATAGAGATACTATTTTTAGAGCCCTCAGTATGTCGAGTATGTACTCCTGGGGGCTCAGACTTGTACATGCACGGCTTGTTTTAAGGTTCGAACACCACCGGCTGGACGTTCACAAACATAAAAATCTGTAGCATGCACGGGGCTCAAACCCCCGGCTGGACGTCGGTATCTTATTCGGGGAGAAAACTACCCGGTCCCTGAACGTTCACCATGAATTCCCAAAACTAACATATATGTATATGCAGCTGGAACAAAATGGCCGATACCCGACACGTACACTCTCGACCGAAGACGAAACGGAAGTCCAGCTGTCTAGGTTATGAAGTATTGCAGAGTATATATAACACTTATTCTGGGTGCTTAAGAAACTTTAGTTAAAAATCATCCCCGCTGTATTTAAAAATATCCCCATACACTTTTCACCAATTTATTGGGGGTAATAACAATTAAAAATCGAAAATTAGCGGCAATTTCCGCATCACGTCACACACCGACTACGTTCCAAGTTCCTTTATCATCATAATTAAAGAACTTTTAAAGGGATTCACCAGATTGTCTAATGATAGGTAATTGATGCTTCGTACTAATATCTTTAATAAAAACGTATCATTATCCATCTTAAAAAATAGCAGAACGACTTACAAATAATGCTAAGCGTTCGGAATAATTTCAAGTCGAAGATACATTCTATATGTTTAAAAGGATGTGTTTTCTCAACGTTTCTGGACATTAGAGTGTCTCGTTAGTCGACCACTTGTATATTGAGTATATTTTTGAAAAGTTTCTTCAAATACGTTCGCAAAAGTTTATTGTGCCAATGCATAAGCATTTTTTTCTAAACGTTCAAAATGCACTTTTCAAAACGTTCTTACTTGTTGGAAAGATAGCCTCAGACTACTTTGCATACACCCATTTCGATTGTCCAGGTTAGTTTTCCTATTTAAATTCCGATTAAAAAATTATAAAGGTGATGGATAACCCTGGACATAATCTCATCCCAGCTCCGCCCCTAGTGGCAAGTATCCATCGTTTAGATTATGATGTTGGTACAGTTATGAACACATTAAATATAAGGCCAAGCTAAAGAGCGTCTCGGAATAGTGAATCCCATTTACAATTATAATTACTAATTATTACGACCCAAGCATCATCGTCCAAAAATATCGATAAATATAATTTAATAAATCATAATTTCAATGAGATGGATTCAACAACATTATCAAATATTGTCCAGATGTGCAAAAGAAGGTGTAGTTTCGTATGTAAATAGTTGAACAAATTGCAATTTATTAATTATTTAAATTAATTGGTGTAGCTAATTTACATATTGAATTAATAGCTTCTAATGAATACACAGAAATATTAAAAATAGATGTCTATACATCATCAAATCTTGGCATATTCATTAATGTGATAAATCTAATTGCCTACTAAAAGAATTATACTGTAAACTTCTAAATAAATAAGCGGTGACTAAATCTCTCAATCAATGCGGTTTGTTGCAAAAAAATTAGAATCTTGAAATTTCCTCTTTCGGAGGATAAACTGTCAATTAATAGGACATGTATTCGGTGAGACCAGTCTCGCTCTCGATCTCAAACACGATGTTATGCAAGGCTCTCGATCTTAACCATAATTTATCTATTTATTTCTATGTGTTCGTATATTTATATTTTTCTTTCACACTCGAGCTAGAAAGCTATTAATATTAAATTCGAATTTTTTCAGTTACCCTTTGAAATGAGAAAACATTGTTAATTCGTCGCTGACCTGACCAAGGGGCGAAAGCGCGAATTTGCTAATCTTACAGGAGAGTGTTATATAGAAAATAGGTCCTATTTGGAACAGGGTAGTTTTTTTAATGGTTTATTAATTATTTTACTATATATGGTGTTAAGTAGATCAAGATAAATGTCTACAAAATACATGTATAGAATTTGAATACTCAGTAGTTATCACCGCTAAAATGCTTCCAAATGGAGATTTGGTCAGATTTCTTTGAATGATATATTGGATGTTCGCCTATTATTTTATACCAATATTCGAATTAAATATAAATGTCCTTTTAGCTGTTTTACTCGTAATAAAAGGTAGATGTGTAATAGATATTACGTTATAAGTCCAGTAAATCAACTTTTACAGTATGAGTGAAATGTTTCGGGACGAGGCGACGAAGCAGCCGAGTCTGGAATTTTGAAATGAATACTGTAAAGGATTCGCCGGACGAATGATGTACAATATTATTTTATTTCATACTATTCTGTTGAAAATTATGTTTTGAAATAATAATGAAGTTTTATTCTGCGTCGTATATTTAAAAAGTGTTTAGGTATATTTACTGGTGAAAACTGTGTGTTTGACATAAAATTCAAATATAATGGAAAGATAGCGTTGATGTACCTAGGAAACGTAATTGTTTTAATTTTGTTTATGTCTGAATGGCATCTAAATAAAAACTAGTCAGTTGAAAATTTGCGTTATTTCACAATTATTTTCGGTAAAATTGACGAAATGGAGTTGGAGGATGGTGTAAATTTGATGCCCGAAGAAATCATGCAGAAATCTAACGAAGCTAGAGGACAGTTAATACCAAATAAGTCGGCAGGACCGTATTAGAAAGAATTTGCTTTATTTTCTCAATGGAAACATGAGAACAAGGTAGTTTCCGTAAATGAGGACGTTATAATGGCTTATGTTTATGACCTTGTAAGTAAATATGCAGGAATTAAAATTCAAATATATAAAATATATTATGTTTTTGCGGTCAAAGAGGTACAAAAGTTCGTCATTATGGTCTAAGTTTTCTATGATAAAATCGATGTTATTGGTCGATGAAGACATGGATATTTCTCAATACCCAAAAGTGAGAGCGTTTCTGAAAAAAACAATCAGTAGGATACGAACCAGTGAAATCTAAAGTTTTGAGCAGGAAAGAGGTACACCGGTTTATGGTTGAAGTTCCAAACAAAGAATACCTTATGATGTAGGTAGAACTGTACTACATAATACGCTTATTAGAGCTATACTGTAGCAATATTTATTTTAGATAGTAGCAATGCTGGGGATAAGTGGTGGTTGTTGCCGGGAGGAGCTCCATTCAATAATTCTTCAAGATATCGAAGATACGGGTAAGCAGTTGGTAGTGCCAATACGACAAACAAAACCAACCATCGAAGAGTGCTTACTGTTATTGAGGAGAGTGAACAAAATTATTTGCAATTGTACAGGTTTATTGATTATAAATGTCCCCCTCCTCTAGCTTTTCTATTTGAAATTTTATAAAAAAGTATCCCAAATAAAAGTTTTATGATTGAAAACGAAATTTTCCCGGGATTTTTTAACCTCTGGTTAAATCTAAAGTTAGTGTCATACGGCAGCATATGAAAAACCAATATAGGAAAGTGCAAACCATTTAGATTTTACAGGCTGTCAAACTTGGTAAATGGTCGATTTTCAACTGTCAATATTTGAAAGA
>JAEQML010068355.1:0-18346 GCA_016904865.1 Pissodes strobi | reverse complement strand
CCAAGAAAAACAGCAAACATCAGACCACAAAAATATACGGTTTAGTTTAGTCAAATGTGTTAAATCAACTATGATAATAGCAAGTCTATATTTAATCAACTTCCCTTGAGCGTTAGGCAGATCCGAGGCGAGCGTCATTTTAGAGGGGCACTGAAGTCGCTGCTCATTGGACGACCGTTGCACGGTATAAATAAGTATATACGGTAGGTTTACTTGAGACAAATTTCCAATTTCGCCGACAGTTTTAGCTTCGAAGCGAATCCGGATCAATCTCGTTCGCGGCCAGCAGCGGTGGCTACACTACGAGGGAGAATTTACGGTCAGTCTGCAAATGCCTTGATATTCTGTACTGTTGGGTCGCCTTGAATTAAATAATTATAAAGATGGCTACAATGGCGAGATATTTTTGTGCGGATAATTGCATTATGTGGGTAAAGGATTATCATTTTTTAGATGTCCCAAAACCCTATCAAGTAAGATTTATAATAATTTTTTAATAATATGCAGTTTTTCAATTACACGTATAATCGGTTCAACAAATATGTCTTTATTAAAATTCTGTTATTTACGTAAATTTGGATAAAGACAATAGTGAGAAAAGAAAACAAGTACGGCAAAAATAAAATGCCCGTCACCACTAGCGTGAGCAAAAATTCGTTTATGTTTTAATAATTGCGAATTTTACACATGACCTTTTGTGTTTTTAAAGCAACTCTTATATTTTAACATTGAAAATGTTTCTATTATCCTAGTAGGTATAGGGCCTCAAATCGTGAAAAAGTGACATCATACGCGTGAGAGATCGTGTTAGTTTATTTACTTAAACTTAGATTTGATTTATAAGGTATCGGAATCGATTAAAATGACTAAAATAAATTGGAACTAACTGAAACTAACCGAAAATTGATTGAATGACTAACCAAAACTCGCCAAAAGTAACCAATACGGGCTTAAACGTACCGGTACTGGTTACAAAAATTAAATTTAGTTAAAACTAACCAAAACGAACGAAATTTTAACGACTAACCAAAACTGACGAAAAACATTAAATTTGATTAGGTATAACGTATCGAAACCGATTCAAATGACTAAAATAAATTGGAACTAACTGAAAGTAGATGACCGAAAGTTGATTGAAAAACTAACCAAAAGTAACTAAAAGCACCAAAAAGGGCTAAAACGTATCGAACCACATTAAAAATATTAAAGTAAGTTGAACCTAACCCAAAGTAACCGAATTTTGGCAACTAACCAAAAACATTAAAATTAGTTATAAAGTATCGGAATCGGTTCAAATGACTAATATAAATTGAAACTAACTGTAATTAACAGAAAGTTGATTGCACGACTAATCAAAACTAGCCAAAGTAACCAAAAGCACTAAGGGCTTAAACCTATCGAAACAGATTAAAAATATTAAAGTTAGTTGAAACTAACCCAAATTAACCTAAATTTGGCGACTGACATAATTTAACCAAAAACATTTAAATTTGTTATAATGTTCGGAACCGCTTCAAATGAGTAAAATAAATTGGAGCTAACTGAAAGTAACCGAAAGCTGATTGAATTACTAACCAAAAGTAACTAAAAGCACCGAAACCGGCTAAAACGTAGCGTAATAGATTAAAAATATTGGAGTAAGATAAAAAAAAAGTAAGGTAAATTAACCGAATTTTGGCGACTAACCTAAACTAACCAAAAACAGTAAAATTGGTAATAACGTATTGGAACCGGTTCAAATGACTAATAAATTGAAACTGACTGAAATTAACCGAAAGTTGATTGAACGACTAAACAAAACTAACCACAAAACGAAAACATAAGTCGAAAATAGATTAAAAATATTAAAATAAGTTGAAACTCACTTAAATTAGCCGAATTTCGGCGACTAATTAAAATTAACCAAAAACATTAAAATTAATTATACTCGTAACGTATTGGAACCGGTTCAAATTCTAAAATAAATAAAAACCAACTAAAACTAACAGATAGCTGATTGAATGGCTAACCAAAACTAATCAAAAGTAACCAAAAGCACTAAAACGTATCGGAATAGGTTACAAAAACTAAAGTAAGTTAAAACTAACCAAAACGAGCATAACTTTAGCGACTAACCTAAAATAACAAAAACACTAAATTTGATTATAACGTACCGGAGTCGGTTCAAATGACTAAAATAAATTGGATCTAACTGAGGCTAACCAAAACTAACTAAAAGTAACCAAAACTAACTAAAAGTAACCAAAAGCGCAAAAACGGGCTAAACAATTCGGAACAGGTTAGAAATATTATCTACAGCAACGTCATGGCTAGTTATATATTAATAGATTTTCCTATCTTCAAGTGGAGGGTAATTTTTTAGGTCTTCATATCCGCACCATTTTCAATTTTTTTATAATTATGTTAAAAAAAAAAGTATGTTAAAAAGGCATTTCTTTAGTTTCAATCAGTTTTAATTTATTTTAGTCACTTGAACCGACTCCGATACGTTACAATCAAATTTCATGTTTTCGGTTAGTTTTGGTTAGTCGCCAAAATTCGGTTCATTTAAATTAATTTTAACTTACTTTAATATTTTTAATTTGCCCGATACGGTTTAGCCTTTTTTGGTGCTTTTGGTTTAGGTTCGTTTAGTTTCAGTTAGTTCCAATTTATTTTAGTAATTTGAACCGGATCCGATACGTTATAACCAATTTTAATGTATTTGGTTAGTTTTGGTTAACTGCAAAGGTTCGGTTAATTTGAGTTAGTTTTAAATTTTCTAATCTGTTCCGATACATTTTAGTTCTTTTTGGTGCTTTTGGTTATTTGGGTTCGTAGTTCATCAGGCATATGACATCATGTGTGGCAAATGTAGCATGCACTTTTTCGCAATTTGATGCCTCATAACAGGAAAACAGAAACATTTTCAATGTTAAAAGTACTACGGCAGATGTAGCGCGATGAGAGAAATTCTCACAAATGCAGCCAATCACTTGAGAAATGCACCCGGTTAATTCGCCATGTTAAAGAGGACGCCAAATAACTCAGCTAGAGTGGAGGACACTGAGGACAGCTCCGCTCGCAATGCCATCTCCGAAAACTGACGATTTCGCAGAAAATGTGCGAGAAATACTCGTAGCGCGAGTAATGAAGTGTTAAGACCTTTAAGAAGCTATAAATTTAGTTTACTAGCTTAATATGCCCATTTTTATATTTAAATTCCCACAATATTTGTCAGGTACTCTGAACCTTCTGCTTTATACACGTTTTAATAGATAAATCAAGTTACAAACTGTCAAATAAATTATTTTAATAGGTATTACCTTTATTTATAATGTTTTTGAATTTAGTATACGTTACTATTTTGTAAAACTCTATTAAGTACATAGTTTTATTCTTTTGAATCAAGTATTAAAAATTACCTTAATCGCTCTTTAAAATATCGTGTATCAAATACTAACCGAGGAAATAATTTTGCATCAGCTAATACTTTTTGAATCTCCCCTCACAGCGAGCAGCTGCTGCAGGTAGAGTAAAAACTAATTTTTTACCGTGCTGCGGCTTTAGCGTTTGATCCAAAAACATGAAACGATTTTTGCTGAGTGCTCGATATTATTTGTACTCTGACCGTTGACCGTTGTAGTGCAGGCTCCAATGGGTTCCTCGTTTGCAAAATCTGCAGACCGCAATCTGTTTTGTGATTTGTGTATCTGAGACCTTTGTCAGTATAAAAAAGCATGTTGCCGGGCGCGCGCATGGTGCGATTGCCGTAAAGACCCCCCCACTATTTTACCTCCGGCATAAACTAGAAAAGTTAGGTTGTGTGGTATAGCAGAAAAAATTATTCATAACATCTGACGACTGATTTGGGTTCTTAAGACAGTACCTTATCATCGGAAACAAAGTCCCCAAAAATCCTCGCATTGGAAAATTTACAAGAGCCAATGGAGATACTACAATTTTAATGTAAACTACTAGAAAGTGAAATTGGCGTTCACGGCTCCAAGGGGTCATCTGATCATGATTCAAACGTATTTTTTTTTTAAGAAAAAGTAATTTTTCAACCCGGAAATGATAATTTTTCCCAATCGGGAAAAATTCTCCGGAAATTGCTAAAAAACTGAGCAAAATGGGCTTATGTGATCAGTGTTCACGCTGACGCGCATCTTGTGTCCGTGTGAAGGCACGTGCACTGGCCTTTGCGCGTAGGTACGCGTGCGGTTTTAAAGGAAATGAAAATGGTATAATTGACTTGTTTAAAGAGAAATAAGAGCACATCAGCCCTTTAAAATATTTAATCAGTATAAATATTCATATTAAATATAGCAGTACCACTTAATATTTAAAAGATATGTGGACATACATTTTCCTGAAACAGTAGTATAAAAGCATGTATGTACAGTTAGATCCGTATGGCTAGAAATACCATGACTTGATAATTTCACAAATAATTATGAAATAAAAAAAAATTAACTTACTCTAAACGCCACCTGGGTCGTCGGGGTCTTCTTCATTATGAAGCAATTCCGCATGAACACTCTCCACTACTGTATTCAATCCCCTCGGACGGGCATCGACATAAATTTCTACATCTGGACTTCCACGCACACCTAATTAAGCTCAAGAGACTCGACAGGGCAAGCTCACAAGCCGCGCTGGGTTGTCCAGCTTTCTCCAGCCGTACTTCGTTGCATCCAGCTTTGTTCCTGTCCCAAGCCATTCTTCAACTTAAAAAATATCAACCTAATTAATATTTTACTAATGCAGAATGCTTTACTCTTTTATTTTTCTTCAAATTACCTGCAGGTGCACGCACAATGAATGTTGTCGAGCAGCTGCAGGGGGCAAAGTTTTCAGCTGCAAGTCAGCATCTAGCTTTTGCGTGGCGGCTACATTTGTTTTAGAGGGTGTAGCAAAGGTCATCTAGGGTGGCATATTTCGCTCCTCTGTAAAGCTATTTCTTACCGCAGGAGACGATCCTCTCCAAATCTGTTCCGGGCTTATTAAAAACTCCAACTTCGTTGCCCTGGAGAATTTTCAATGTTGATGCCTTTCCTTTTCCAAAAACTGCTGGCACTGTATCACATCCGGAAAAGGCATGAGCAAAGAGAATGGCTGACTTCACATTGTCAAGGTGCACCTGTATCAATTCGATGTTCGGTGCCTCTTCCACAGGTCCCTTTATCTAAAAATCACAACTTCTAGGTAGGTTTTCTGCGCTGGACAAGCATGGCAAGAATATCCGGGTCTGTTGCAGCTATAGCAAAGGTCGGGCTATTATACTGGTCAAGGTATCTGCATCCCCGGGGTCCTGTAGCACCCTTATCCCTCTCTATTCGAGTGCAGGCTTCAGAAGGCGGGTCCAGTTTGTTTTATTCTGACCGTTTCCCCGTAGTCTTCGCTGTTGCTCTGATGATTTGGTTGACAACGCAACGAAATATCCGGATGTGGAGATGCGTATGGATACTGCGGCCGGTCCGCGGGAATGGTGTGCCGGGAATGATGTCACCACTGCAGTGGATAGTGTTCTAATGCAGAATTGCCTCATAATGAAGAAGACCCCGATGACCCAGATTGCAACTAGAGTAATTTTATTTTAAATTTTTTTATTTCAAAATTATCTTTGAAAGTTTCAAGTCATGTTATTTCTAGCCATATTTATAGACTGATTTAACCTCGGATTTAACCGTAAATAGTAAAGCTTTTATACTACTGTTTCAGTAAAATGAATTATACTACTGTTTCAGTAAAATGCATGTCCACATATAACATATTTTAAGTATTAAGTGGTACTGTTATAATATTTAATATGAATATATATAAAAATTAAATATTTATCAAGGGCTGATATGCCCTTATTTCTCATTAAACAACTCTTTTATCCCATTTTTATCTCCTTTAAAACCCCATGCGTGCTCTCGCGCAAAAGCCACGGCACGCGCCTTCACACGCACACATTTAACACACGCACGCACTCACAAGATGCGCGTCAGCTTGAAAATTGTCCAGATAAGCCTATTTTGTCCCGCTTTTATTAAGCCACTTCGGGTGAATTTTTTCCTGATTGAAAAAAATTGTCATTTTCGAATTGAAAAAAAAAATTTTTTTTCAAAAAATATATTTTTGAATGATGACCAGATGACCCCTTGGTGCCGTGAACGCTAATTTCACTTTATAGTAGTATAAATTAAAATTGAAATATTTCCATTGGCTCAAAATTTGTAAGAAAGTAAAACACTGTTTTTAAAATTAACTATAATTTTGTTTCTATGATTTTTTAATTAAAATTAAACGTATTGTACCTACTGACTTGTGGTGTGTTATATTTATAACCGAAAAAAGTATACATACAGCCTTAAACATTCGTTTTTAATAGAGCCATGATTATGATCAATACTTTTTCGAAGTATGCTAACAATGTTATCAGCAATGGAGAAGGGGAAGGGGGAGAGTGAACGTACCACAACACTCACTGGCAACATCATTCATATCGAAGTATAAGATCCGTACAGCACATATCAGAAGTCAGAATGCGGTCTGCATATTTTGCATACGGAACTCCACTGGGAGCCCGGTCTATTGTATAGTGTCTGAATTCTTTTTGGAGAACTTTATTTCGGGATCGTGACTTTTTTAGATTTAGTAACTTAACTTTTCTATGCTGTTTGTCTTTTGTTTTGTTAATTTTGTTTTATCGTTCTTTATATTTCTTATGTTAACTTGTATAATATTTTATATTTTATGTCAACTCTGGGCTTGAAACAGATATATACTTTGCGGTAGATAAGGCTGTACACACTAAATGTTTTGTTTTACTGACGTGACGTTTATCTTGTTTAGTACTATTTTACTTATATGCCATTTTGTGGTATTCTCCTATTTGTATTCGATATGGATGTTTTGTTGAATTGCCAGTTAATGTTTCTCACATTTTACACTTTTGTATGGTATTTGTAATAAGCTTTGTTAACAATACAATGTATATTCTAGGCAATAAAGCATGTTTTGAATTTGAATTTTGAAGATTAGAAATCCAACTTCGAAGTCATATTTAAGGAATACAAGGCTCTCAAAATGGATAACGATGCTCTAAAACAGCAAGTCAATGAACTGGAAAGCAAACTGGATGAAATGGAACTAAAAGAAAAGGAAAACAATCTCATCATTGTCGGAGTACCCAAACAACCAGATTGCAATACACAACAAATTGCAACAAAAGTTTTCAAGGCAATTAAAGCTGAGTTGATCCCAGCAAACATTGTAGGTAGTTTTAGACTAAAAAAAAAGGGGATGGACCTATCTACATAATAAATGAGGTTCTAAAAAGTATAAAAAACAAAAAGGAGTGAACCTGGCAAAATGTGGTCTACAGGGAGGGGACAGAAAAATCTGCGTAAATGAAGACCTACCAGTCACTAAACGCAATCTATTCAAAAAATAGTACCTATACTCAACAAATGTGATGACTGTGAAATCTTTGTTAAACAACAATACTGTCTAAACTATGAAGTAGAATGAATAGAAAAAACACTTAAATTGGCCAAAGTAACTATTCAAAAAAACAACTAACCATGTACATTTTTGCAACTTACAGGTGCTTTTCAACCACTAAAGAAGAATATTTGGTGAACTTCAGCAATATCTGGCAAAGAACATATTGTTTGAAAACAATCGAATGTATATTTTCACTGGTGATATAAACATTGACTTACTGTCAAGTGAACATGAAGCGACTAATAACTATCAAACAAGAATGCAAAGCTATTCCAGTTAACACAAACTCGCGGGCCAGAGATGGCGCGAATACGTTTTTCCGAACTGCCAGATTCCGCCCGATATACCTTTTCCTCAATTTAGTTTTTTTGTAGTTTTTTGAAGTGAATACTTCTTTGCTTTCATGGGAGTGATTTTTCAAAGCCGCGTCTCGACACGGTTTATGATATTTTCGTCTCACAAGAAAGATATAGTCCTCTCATACCTTTGAAGACACATTTGTGCCATCTGTGGTATACCTGCACTTATACTATGTATAAGTCTGTAACTAAGTGAAACTAATCGAGAGTTGATTGAACGATTAACGAATAACCAAAACTAATCAAATCTATTAAAATTGATTATAACGTATCGGACCAATACGTCCTACAACTGGAGGTATTGATCGGAACCTGTTCAAATGACTAAAATAAGTTGAGACTAAGTGAAACTAACCGAAAGTAGATTGGACGACTTACCAAAACTAACCAAATCTATTAAAAAAATTTATAACGTATCGGAACCGGTTCAAATGACTAAAATAAGTTGAGACTAAGTGAAACTAATCGAAAGTTGATTCGATGACTAAGCAAGTGAAGTGAATACTTCTTTGGCTGCATGAAAGTGATTTTTCAAGGCCGTGTCACGACACGGTTTATGAAGTTTTCGTCTCGCAAGAGAGATAAAGTATATAACTATATCTCACTCTTTCCCTCTTGCGAATAATGACGCCGTTCCGAATATTGCCATCGGAAGTTACGGTAATATTAGGTAGGTTGGGGAAACACTCCAACATGTGTATTAACGTTTTTCACTGTATAGTTTGGTGATAACACCCTGTATGTCGGTAGTATGAATGAGCCATAACTAAACTGCGAATAGATTTATTTCACCCCAGGTACACGACAATTTGTCCATTTAAAGCATTGTATTTCAGTTACTCCTTACTCCGAACCTGAGTTGTTGGTATAATAGATTCCTTTAAATGCAACAATCGCTGGAAAGCAAGCTGTCACTCCGTCAAGGAAATCGTTATTAATCGTTCTCAATAATATATCTTTGAAAGGACATGTTTCTACATCTCAAATGCATCCGCATCTGTGCAATTGTCCGCTCTCTTCTCCCTGCCGCTCCGATAGGAAAACTTAGATTTTAGTGCCTTACAAACACTCACCCGTGAAGCAACGATCCAGTCATCACCCTGCTTGAATTTGGCGCCAAGAACATCTACCCAGTCGTAGCCCTGTCTGACGCCAAGATATTTAGTAGTTTTTCTCCTTTGTTTGCACAGATATTTAGAAAATATCTGCTATACTCTGTGTTACCTTTTATCAACATTGAATTGGGCGTTTTAACGCATTTTCTCGAGACCATACAGCTCGTAGCGTCTCTGCTGTTGAATCTATTCCCGTCCTCAAGATTCGAATCAACTGCTCGAAGTCTTATGTCCCAGGTGAAGTAAAGTTGAGAGAATGGACGAAGTAAAATCACAAGGTATTTAGTGTGAACCGAAAGGCAGTTAGTTGAAATAAAGTTTGATTCAATTCAGCAAAGAGAGAAGTTCATTTTAAACTAAATATTTGTAAGTAGAAGTCCATTCTTGAAGTGGAGTTGCTATTATAGCGGGTTAGAAGAAGGGGGAAGACTTTTCTCCACAAATGAAAATGCCAATCTTTAGTTCAAGAGTTATGCATTTCGATGAGTTCACTCATCATCATCAGACTCTAAAATATATTTTTGTATAAGAGCAATACATTAAAATAACAAAAGTACGTTAAAATTACAATAAAAGTCAAAATTATACAGAAAATTTTAAAAACTCACCACACACTACTTAGCTACAATGTTGTATGTTTACATAGCAAACAATGACAAAGGAAATAAATAAATTAACAAATTGGTACACGTCGCAACATCTAGTAAACACAGTTAAAACTAAGGTTTTTAAACATTGAATTAAAAGAAGGAATATATAACGGTGAAGGCGGAACATGCTCGAATTATCAATGATCGTAGACAGAGTACTATAGTAGTAATACCCCGTATTTGGTGGAAATGAAAATACTCTGGGGCAGATTAGTTAAGAAAAAGGTAAGTTTAGAAAGAAAAAAAAAGAGGGGAGGGGGAGAGAAGGGTGAGAAATTAGTATTTGTCAAGGAGGGTATTAATTATTTATTTATTGGAATTCGGAAGGCTGTGTGGACTTAAGAAGTTAAAAAATAGATTACTATCAAACTAAGTCTGTTCATTAACACAAACATAATCTGGTGATTTTATGGCCTTGTTAATTTCAAGGATTTCTAGAAGGTCCAACTTTAAGCCTTTCCGGCAAACATGAAGAACTTCCGCGTCTGCCTCCGGTACGAATCTATGTCTGGCCTCGATAATATGGTTAGCGAATGGAGAAGAATTATTAGTAATTAAAAACTATTAGTAAGTAAAAAATAAAGGAACTTAAGTTTTTGATTAATAGCGTTAAGAGAATTATAGTGGTTTCTTACTTCTAGTCGAATCCATGTTCCTCTGGCTTGGAATAATGCTTTTTCAGAGCTTTTTGATTTAGAATTGCTCTTAATATTGATGTAGTTAGGTACTAGGTTGTTCCTTAGACATTCATTGTTGTTAAACCATATCTTCTGAGCTGTTGTGACACGAGCTAAGTAGAATTTCCTATAGGGACGGACTTGGTATGCCAGACAAGCAGATTTTATTTGTAAGTAGAAGTCCATTCTTGAAGTGGAGTTGCTATTATAGCGGGTTAGATGAAGGGGGAAGACTTTTCTCCACAAATGAAAATGCCAATCTTTAGTTCAAGAGTTATGCATTTCGATGAATTCACTCATCTTCATCAGACTCTAAAATATATTTTTGTATAAGAGCAATACATTAAAATAACAAAAGTACGTCAAAATTACAATAAAAGTCAGAATTATACAGAAAATTTTAAAAAACTCACCACACACTACTTAGCTACAATGTTGTATGTTTACATAGCAAACAATGACAAAGGAAATAAATAAATTAACAAATTGGTACACGTCGGGACATCTAGTAAACACAGTTAAAACTAAGGTTTTTAAACATTGAATTAAAAGAAGGAATAATATAACGGTGAAGGCGGAACATGCTCGAATTATCAATGATCGTAGACAGAGTACTATAGTACTAATACCCCGTATTTGGTGGAAATGAAAATACTCTAGGGCAGATTAGTTAAGAAAAGGGTAAGTTTAGAAAGAAAAAAGGGGGGGGAGGGAGAAGGGTGAGAAATTAGTATTTGTCAAGGAGGGTATTAATTATTTATTTATTGGAATTCGGAAGGCTGTGTGAACTTAAGGAGTTAAAAAATAGATTACTATCAAACTTAGTCTGTTCATTAACACAAACATAATCTGGTGATTTTATGGCTTTGTTAATTTCAAGGATTTCTAGAAGGTCCAACTTTAAGCCTTTCCGGCAAACATGAAGAACTTCCGCGTTTGCCTCCGATACGAATCTATGTCTGGCCTCGATAATATGGTTAGCGAATGGAAAAGAATTATTAGTAATAAACTTATTTTCAATTAGTTTAGTATGTTCTTTTACCCTTGTTTCAATTCTCCTTCCGCTTTGTCCAATGTAGCACACCTTACAGTCAGGATGAGAACATTTGAGTCTGTAAACGCCTGATCTGTGAGTTGCTGGAACATTATCTTTGGTGTTAACCAGGTGTTTAGAAAAGTTGTTTGAAGTACGATAGCACACACACAATTGTTTATCCGAATACCTCAAAAAACTCTCAGCAACTTGATTGAATAATTTATCAAAATATGTGATACTTCTGTATACTGTTACTTTATTACCTTTACATAAAAGTTTTTTGTTTAACGATTTATTGGTGTTTAAAATAAATTTTATTAATGACATTATCAGGATATCCGTTGTTTTTAGAAATTTGAAATACAGTTTTTAATTCTTTTTGAAAGTCATTGGGGGAAAGAGGAATATTAAAAAGTCTGTGAAAAGTGAATTAAATGCTGAGAATGTTTGGTTAAAAGAATGGTTAGAAGAAAAAGGGATAACATTGTCAGATGCTGAAGGCTTTCTATAGATTTCAAACTCCAATGAATTTGTGCAAGATTTCTTAATCAATAGATCTAAAAAGGACTAGACGACCTTCATTTTCTTTTTCATAGGTAAATTTAATGCACTCATGAATGGAATTAAGGTTTTTTAAAAAATCCTGTAGATCGTTTTCGGAACCAGTAAAAATAGTGAAAACATCGTCCACGTACCTAAACCAACATGTAACAAAACTTTTATATAAGTTGCTTTCTGAAATGTTCTTTTCAATAAAAGACATGAAAACTTCTGCAAGAAAAGGTGACAGATCAGAACCCATGGCTAGACCTGACTTCTGAGCTTAGAACTTTTCATTAATTTGGAAAAAGTTTTGTTTCAATACAATATCTGTAAGGGAACAAATTTCTAAAATAATATGGGTAGGTACATTTGAATTTAAGAACAATAAATGTCGTATATGGGATAAACATTGATCAGGGGGGATGCTTGGAAATAGATTGGAAACGTCAAAGGATACAAGGAAGGAGTTTGGAGGAATAATAATATTAGACAAGTTCTGTGTCAGCTGAAAAGAATTTTTAATAGAAAAAGGGTTAGAAAAGCAGGTTAATTGGGGTAAAATCGATGTTTGCCGGAAAGGTTTAAAGTTGGACCTTCTAGAAATCCTTGAAATTAAAAAGGCCATAAAATCACCAGATTAAGTTTGTGTTAATGAACAGACTAAGTTTGATAGTAATCTATTTTTTAACTCCTTAAGTCCACACAGCCTTCCGAATTCCAATAAATAAATAATTAATACCCTCCTTGACAAATACTCATTTCTCACCATTCTCCCCCCCCCCCTTTTTTTCTTTCTAAACTTACCCTTTTCTTAACTAATCTGCCCTAGAGCATTTTCATTTCCACCAAATACGGGGCATTACTACTATAGTACTCTGTCTACGATCAATGATAATTCGAGCATGTTCCGCCTTCACCGTTATATATTCCTTCTTTTAATTCAATGTTTAAAAACCTTAGTTTTAACTGTGTTTACTAGATGTCGCGACGTATACCAATTTGTTAATTTATTTCCTTTGTCATTGTTTGCTATGTAAACATACAACATTGTAGCTAAGTAGTGTCTGGTGAGTTTTTTAAAATTGTCTGTATAATTTTGACTTTTATTGTAATTTTGACGTACTTTTGTTATTTTAATGTATTGCTCTTATACAAAAATATATTTTAGAGTCTGATGTTGATGAGTGAACTCATCGAAATGCATAACTCTTGAATTAAAGATTGGCATTTTCATTTGTGGAGAAAAGTCTTCCCCCTTCTTCTAACCCGCTTAAACTAAATAATCAGGAAGTTTTGTTATACATTTAATAATAGTTTACCTCATGTACAGTATTTAGTTTTATGTGTGAAAGGACGAATGCTTGAGAGTAGTTAGAAATCATTAGCTACCCATAGACCAGCATTATTTCTCATGGGAATGTCGAATCTCGCAGGAAAGAACGCCAGTGAATGAATAATAATTGAGAGGAACAGTGTCCTTCCAGATGATTAATTTGTCCACTATCCAACACTCTTTCCTTTCACAGGCGCTTTGGATAGAAATATCTGGAAAATATGATTTTTACGTTAGTGGCCTCTAATCAGATTATTTTCCCCGCAAAATATGAGACGACTGAATGAGGGGAAAAATTGAGAGGAAAGATTGCACGAAAATTATTTGTGTTAGGGGGCGATTAAAGTTTTATTATTCCTTTAATATTTTGAAAGGAAAGAACGCTAGAAGAATGAATGGGTAGCTAATAGCTACCTATAGACCAGCATTCTTTCCTCCGGGAATGTAGAACCTCGCGGGAAAGAACGCCAGTTAGTGGGTAATAAGATGTGTTCAAAAACCATTTTTGAACACGTCTTCAAATCTAACGATTTAATTCTTGTACAATTTAATATTCCACGCCACTGTCCTCACATTCCAAACAAATTAAAACCTTGGCGATACAACTAACGCCATCTCTTGTTTACCACGTTTATCCACTGCGCTAGACAGTCTAGAAAGCTAAAGGTTAAGCGTCCTCAAAAGGCCTCCGACCAATCATAGCGCTTCGCGCTTTATCCGGGCTGTATTACTAGCGCCATCTGTTGTAACCACCTTTACTCATTTGGAGCCGGCCGCGCAACCTAAACTCATCTGACCAATCATAGCGTTTCCCGCTATACCCCAGCGACCGAGTCGACCAATCACTGTCTCTTAACGGAGGTAATCAAGTTAGCTCCTAAGTTCATGATCTTTAAGAATCGATTTTAATAAAAAACTAGTTAACGTATTTCGACCGGATTTGTGTTAAAGTTCATAAGGTTAATTTAGACAATCGCTGACGTAAAGGTTTACATAACTTCTCAGTATTTACATTATTCGCTTTTTCTATTTCCGGAGGATGTATATCCCGCCGGAAGGGGCGTTAACAACTTCTTCAAGCTGATCTAGTTCCCACGTTCTAAAATTGAGTCGAGTCTTGAACCCCAGCCATGTAAGTCGCAAAAGGCGCACCTCCGTCTCTAGCCGGCTGGCGCTAGCCGCCATGCCGGGAAGTTTTCACGTTTTGAGACCTCATAATCTATCTAGTTCATTACTCAAGTGATATAGTGATATCCTGGCATAATCATCGTCATATCAAGCCTACAATAAGGTATTTATCGGCAAACATACTGCCGTTATTCTCACGAGTCTCACGCCGAGCAATGGCGTCCCAATTGGTCTCATCCATGGGGTTATCAAATTAGTGTCTTGTCTCTAACCAGTATCTCACAAATCGCAGTACCGTGCTATGCTTGCGTCTCCATTAGGCCTTGTTCATGGGGTTATCAGTATTCGAGTTTCATCTCGAATCTCACACGTTCACATTCACATTCTCTCAAAGGCTGTGCCATGCGCTGTACAGTCTCCAATGGTATTGTCCATGGGTTTTTCAACATTCTATATCACGAGTGTACCACTGGGTTGCTACACTCTTGCCTTATTCTAATATAAGGATTACTCTGCACTAGTCTGCATACCTACTCATAGTACTCATGCCTTATTCTCATATAAGGACTAAATGGCACTAGTCTGCCAATTTACTCAAGTTATCACAAGGCTGTATCCCCTACGCGGATCTCAGCTTATGCTACCAGTATAGCATATTTACTAATCATTCATGCGTGTACCAAGAAGCCGCATTCACAAGGCATTCATGTCATGCCATATGCACTAACTGCATACCAAAGTCAAACCACTACATTCCAGTCATTCTTGTTTGCAAGAAAGTGAACTACATTGTAAATAGAAGCTAGCCATAGATCTAGTGTTTTTCAAGGTGACTTTCCCCCAGTGTTAGAAGATAACCTCCTGAAGGACTTCCGTTTCGTCTTCGGTCGAGAGTGCACGTGTCGGGTATCGGCCATTTTGTTCCAGCTGCATATACATATATGTTAGTTTTGGGAATTCATGGTGAACGTTCAGGGACCGGGTAGTTTTCTCCCCGAATAAGATACGGACGTCCAGCCGGGGGTTTGAGCCCCGTGCATGCTAGAGATTTTTATGTTTGTGAACGTCCAGCCGGTGGTGTTCGAACCTTAAAACAAGCCGTGCATGTATAAGTCGGGGCCCCAGGGGTACATACTCGACATACTGGGTGTCCTAAAAATAGTATCTCTATCCATCAGGTGTAACTAATCTGGGATGGGTCGCCCCAGCTCTTACTAAGCCGGATAGAGGTCGTTTCTGGCTGAATTTTCGAAAGAAAAAGGCCAACAGAGAGTTGTACTACTACTACTACTATAACCTCCTGAACATTGAACGTTTCTCGTCAATGGTGTTCATAGTGTACATATTAGCTTATACGTGAACTCTAAGGTAATATTAATCCTGTTATTATTGCTTGTATATTATTATATTTCATATCAAAGCTAAATCAGCTAATATAGTTGATAAGTAGCTGTTCCGCAGGAACTCTAATAGACATTTAACTGTACATAGATTCAAGGTTATGTTTATAAACATATATTAGTAAAGTATTACCACTGTTTATGCATTGCTTTAGATTTTAAGAGTTTTATTTGTCATATTATTCAAGGTCGAAACTTTGCCTCGACTAATATTGTTCACATCATAGCACTGACTACGCACAATAATTCACTGTTTATATTTTGTGTATTTATGAGCTTCTAGTTATTTTCAAGTAAAGTAACTTATTAAAATATACATATAATGCTAAAGCTTTTTATTTTATTTACAAAATGACGTTAGAACTAGCCCTATGGTAACATTTCAGTGCCTCTCTTTTTGTTCAGAAAATCGACCAAGATCGACTCTGAAACAAGATGATACATGCGCATTCCATATTTATTGTCACGATATACCGACGTTCAAGCCCGACAAGATTGATACCCATACACCAGCGTTCTTTCCCATGGAAATGTCGAATCTCGCAGGAAAGAACGCCAGTTAATGAGTAATAAGATGATAGATCCGCATAACACCAAGCTACTTGAAACGAGCCAAAAATCTGAGAGGATAAAGCAAATTGACACACTAAGATGAAGCGGAATTTCTGACCGTTCTACTCTAGGCATCAAATGTTTCACAATTAATAAGCGTTCGGAACTTCTTATGCGAATATGTCGATAAATTCTGAATACCTACCTGGTTTTAATTATATTATTGCTTTTATTACAGTGGCTTTATACAGGACAGTGACTACAATAGACCAGGGCCGCCATTTTGGAGCAAATTTTCTTAAAGGCTATATGGAAGTTACGCGTTTTTTGCATTTTTTTAGCAAGAAGCTAACAAAATATAGCGACTGAAGTATTATAATGGTAGGAATATGTTAACTGGACCCTTAGCTAACAAAACTTTAATAATTTTCGCGAAATTAACAAGCAAAATAATTGAAAGTATTATACTAGCATTTGAAAACCCCGCATGTGTAAGCGGCAAGGAACATGTTTCCGACTCTTTTTGAGCGTAGTACAGAAAGGGACAGAAACTCAACCGAAACTAGACACTTATCAGCTGAATTGACAATATGACAATGTAAGTGGGGTTATGAACCTATGACTCAAGATTGTGACAGATTGGTAGGTAAATATATGTAATTATTTGTTTTTATTATTAATAACGTTTTAATGTGATAATCAGAATGGTCGTCTGTGTTCACGGTATGAAATTTTAGTACTTTCTCCATGATTTATGGTGTCTTTCAGCAAGGTGATGTTATAAATAGTAAATGTAATTTTTAGGTCCATATTTCCCAAAAAATGGTCTGAAAGGCACAATACATATGAAGCAGCGAAGCAGGTATCCAATTTATACAGCAGTTGATGTAAGAAAGGGCGCTTTTCTTTAAAGCAAATAGGTATATGGACAAGCAAAGCATCATTTAAACAAGATGACATGATGTATAATCTGTCTTCCATCGCATGGAATTCTAAACTTTAAACAGTTTAAAAATAAAGCTGTTGCCATAAAATCATGTCTAGATTAAGACTTGTTCATGTTAAAAACATCTTATTTATTTATAATCAACACAAAGAATATAAAAGCTTATTTCAATTTTCAGCTTTGACCAGAGGGAAAAATCAGATTTAATAAGGATGCTATCAAAAAATGGACTCTGAATAATGAAAAATTCATTATGAATTTTATGTATGTTTACTACGAACAGAAGTTCATTTCATGCAGTGTTAGGAAATAAAGTAGGTACACTATTTGACAAACCTGTATTTGATCTAAAATAAATATATTAATTTTACTCAACGTTGTTTGATTAACTTACCTACATCTCTTCTTTCTTGTCGATCGGTGACAATAAAAAAAAATCTTAAATAAAATATACATATATTACCTAACATATTTAAAACAATACAAAACAGGAATACACCTCTGGTTATTGACAAAAGCTAAATAAAGAACCTTAAACATGGAAAAAACTGTAGTTTCTCGAATTAAAATTTTCAATACAAATATTTTTTTCAAGGATTTACCAGCATATTTTTGCACTAATTTTCTTTTTTTCTTGTTAACTATTTTTTATTGAAATACTACATATCTACTAATTATTTTTTGACTCATATTATGAGTGATAACTGTACTATCAATTTTCCATTTCTATCAAAAAAATAAATTATGTGTTCATGGTAAAAAATCCAATCCATTCTTGACTCCTCAGTTAGCTCGGAAAAAAGCATCGATATGGAATCTGAAGATTTCAAGGCAAATTCACGCTTTGTAGAAGCCTTCTTTTCCGCGTTGGGTTTGCAAATGGAAAATATGGTTGGGTTAGCATTTGGCTTTAACTTCTTATCTCTTCTTTTTTCCTCTCACATGCCTGGTGCAAAATGAACCTGCAAGAAAAGATAATCCGTTAGTACATTGTAATGTACACATCACTTAATTATGCAAATTGAGGCATGACATTTGACGAACATGTTACTTAGACTGTGTTGTACGATGCTGGCTAAGCTCGAGTCAGCTAAACCAAGACTGGTGGTTGAAGAATCCCATTTAAAATAC
>JAEQML010068354.1:0-18346 GCA_016904865.1 Pissodes strobi | reverse complement strand
CTGTATACAACAGTGCTATGCCATAAAAAACTTCACTTCATCCCCTTTATTTTTTGTATTGGACGTTTTTTTCTAAAATGTCAGTTGAGAAAGTTAAAGGGGGGGGTCCATTTATAGTGAAACACCCGGTACGCCTGTGTAGGCTTTGTGCAGTGGTGTCACGGTTGTCGGGAGTTTTTAATTTAAATATGGAAAAGAGTGATCTGTTGTATATTTATTATTTGTAAGCTATTTAATTTTTGAGCATTTCTATACTAACATGGAACATAGATAAAACGTTAAACTGAAAAGCTTCACATATTTACTGCTGTAGTCAATACATTTATTATTTAATAAAATTTCACTGGATAATGATTTGAAATATTTGAATGCAATACAGATTTCTGCTACATTGATACAGTGGCTGCGGCACAAATTACATTTACACAATATTGAAGATTCACAAGTCGTCGGAATAAGCCACGCAAAGAGTCCCGAACCATTACGAGCCGCGTCCCGTGGACCCAGATTTTGAAGTTAACAAGCAGTTAAAAGCTGTGTATTGTACCTTTAACGTAAGACGTTCAAGACAAAGTGCTCCGTAACAATTCATTTGTTTAATAAGAAAAAGTGAAAAGAAAATTGTGAAAAGTGGCACAGAAGAATATTATAGCTGTACGTACCTATATCTGTTCTTTAGATAATCATTTAATAGATTAGTAGCCTGTTTTGGACTATGATACTGTAGTTCAAAATATAAACAAACGTATTTGCCTTAATTAACACAAATAAAGCATACCATACACGTCAATTTTTTAAAAGAGTACTAGCAAATATTGTCTTGTTTTTTGTGCATGATAAAATGACAAATGACGACATAAAAGAACTATTAAAATCACTATTGGCTTCAAACAACGAAATTAAAGAGGAAATAGCATAGGACAACGCTTTCCACCGAAATACGGGAGTTTAAAGAAGACCTGCGAAGTGAAATACAAGAGTTAGGAGGAGAAAACGAATTTCGTAAAGAAGTTAGTAAGTTGAAGGAAAAAATAAAAAAAAGTTGAAGGAGAAACAAAGAAATATAAATTAATGATACACGGACTAGAAGAGAGAGGGACAGACGACTTAATGCGTGATATAACTAGTTGTCTGGATTTGTTTAACCATAAACTGGGATTAAGTTGTCAATTTAGTGACTTCCGGAACGTATACAGAGTAGGTAAACCCGTTCAGCGGTAAGATACGTTCAGTTTCCATTGAAACTAATAGCTATATACTACGTAGAGAAATTTTAGACAACGCTAAAAAGTTAAAAGGTACTGGTATCTCCCGAGAGTACGCACAAGAAGAGTACGAGGAAAGAAAAATGTTATACAAACATTTGAAGGAGGCACGCGAAAACAAACAGGACGCGCAAAATAAAAACAAAAAGTTAGTTGTAGAAGGAAAACAATATAGTGTGGAAGAATTAAGAACGCGAAAAACAACTAGCTGTCAACCTCCAAAAGTGAACAGGAAACCTGAGGAATCTAGCACGAACAATAAGCGTAAACATTCCCAATCTGAGATTCAGGAGCAAGGAAATCCAACTAAAAGGGTTACTCGAAACCGGGCAAAGAAAACAGAACTTTAAATTAAAAACAAAACAAACAGACGAACAAAAAATTATTTTTCTTGGTTTCATGGTATTCTCATGCTGATTTGGTTGTTAAATTTTCTCCTATAAAACCTGCGTAAATTTTACAAAGATTTGGAATATTTGTTGGTTTTTTTCTAATACTAGTGTCCACTGTCATTTATAATTTACATGGTTTGTTTTATTTTAAAATTTTACCTCTTAAAATTAAGTATTATTTATTTTGTTAGTTGTCCTTTTTTACTTTTACTTTTATTTTATTTTTTGACAGAAAAGTTTTTAGACCTTTTATATTTTTAGATTTATATTATACTAATTAAGTATTAAACTTGTCATGTTTTAAAGCTTTTTATATTTTTAGTTTTTATGTTTATTATTTGTAGAAAGGTAGTATTAGTGATTTAATTACCGAATTTTGGCGACTAACTAAAATTAACGAAAAACTTTTAAACTCGCATTTAAATTAATTATAATAACGTGTCGGAACCAGTCCAAATTACTAAACTAAATTGGAACTAACTGAAAGTAATCGAAAGTTGATTGAATGACTAACCAAAAGTGAATAAATGCACCAAACGGGCTAAAAGTTATCAGAACAGATTAAAAATGTTAAAGTAAGTTAAAACTAACCCAAATTAACCCAATTTGGGCGACTAGTCAAAACTAACCAGAAACATTAAAATTGCATATAAGGTACCGGAACCGGTTTAAATGACTAACCAAAAGCACCAAAATGGGCTAAAACGTACCGAATAGGTTACAAAAATTAAAGGAAGTTAGATCCAACCAAAACGAACCGAATTTTGTGGACTAACCAAAAATCTTAAATTTGATTATAACGTATTGGAGTCGGTTCAAATGGCTAAAATAAATTTGAACTAACTGAAATTAATTGAAAGTTGTTTGAACGATTAACCTAAAGTGTCTAAAAATAACCAAATGCACCAAAACGGGCTAAAACGAATCGGAACAGGTTAAAAATATTACAGTAATATTATAGCTAATTATATACAAGTGGAGGGTAATTTTTTAGGTCTTCATATCTGCACCTTTCTTTAATTATTTATTTTTTAATTATGATAATATTTAATATTAATCTTAAAAATGCATTTCTTTAATTAAAAATATTATAAACACTCGTAAATATACAAAATATTTACTTTTTTAAACTCTGCTTTTAAAAACTATTTGAATTATAACACAAATCACATTTTTGCTTTTTTATTTATCATTTTCAATGTTCCCCCGGTTGCATCTTTGCGAAGGACTGTGAATTTTTATTAATTAAAAATTAAAGATATTGCAATACACCATAATACTAAATCAAACCGTTCATTTAGGATAGTATATAGTAACATACTTTTATCGTAATAGATGTAAAATGTTTTTGGCATTCTAATGGCGTTCAAAATGTTCCAATAATTAAATGGAGTAGGACTACTGATTTCAAATCCAAATAATAATCACAGCAATAAAAAAACTCAAAAGAACAAAACAGAGCAAAGATAGAGATTAAGAAAATACTAGGCAAAATTATTTTGAAACATTTTTGACAAGTTTTTAAGTCTTGAATTTCATTTTAAGTATACAACGCTTATTTAAACAATCTAGTTGAATAACTAATAAGTATACAAAAGTGTATTAATTTCTAAATAAGACAGCTTTTGTAAGTAAACTTCTAAGTCTTGGTTTCTGAGAAGATTCAAGCTTTTTAACTTTCATAATGTATCCTGATCGTAAAATAATTTGTTAACACTAATTTTATTAATTCGGTTCCATGGCAATTTAACGGGACATCTTCATATATATTGGTTCTCAAATCAGTCCAGTAAAAGTAGATGGCAAGGTTTTAAAAGTATTTATAAGCAAATATACCATTCAGTTTTCAGAAGTGTGTTTATAATTCGGGCACAAGCGAATGAACTGGACTCGTCAGGCGGTAGGACTCGTCAGGCGGTAGGACTCGTGTAGACGAAAATATCAATTATGCTAGATTAGTTTCATTTTTGATTAGCAGATGTAATAAACTTGTAACGTGTTATTAGAAGCTGATTGTCATCTACTTGTACTTGAACTTGAAACACATGCATTATTTTATTGCTTTGTATGGTCCTCGAGGGACGACAATGAAATGACATTTAATACTCACCGATGACACAAAGTTTTGGAAAATTCCGACTTGTTTTCTTGCAAACTCTACAATGGTGAACCATGATAAAGTATTAAACACTGATTTGCCTCAAAAAGTCTTACAAAGCACTAAATACCACACGATAGTAATATATTTAAATCATGCCGTTTTACTACGACTAATACGCTATGTTGTTATTCGGCCGGAAACGGCCGAAAGTAGACGAGACGTAGCCGAAGTAGAGGAGGCAGCCACGCGGCATTGCCACTTTTATTTATAGAAATTCTTGGCGTGCTTGATGACAATATTTAAAATTCTAAAGTAGGTAATTACGTATGTTTTTTTTGTTAACTAACGTAGATTTAAATTAGGTATTTATAGAATAACAATTGTAACATGGTTCAATAAATTTAAAATAGTAAGTGCTATTTACAAACAAAATATACCTACTTGAAAATTAAATTCACTGATTAATAAGGAAATCTGGCAAACATGCTCGTGTACCACAGTGTGTGTTAGAATGCGATTTAATTTGTGGTACATACAAAAAGTAAATAAATGTATCTTTATTATTTTATTTTATCTAATCTAGTGTCCATTGTCATTTACAATTTACATAGTTTGTTTTGTTTTAAAATTTTACCTCTTAAAATTAAGTATTATTTATTTTGTTAGTTGTCCTTTCTTACTTTTATTTTATTTTTTGACAGAAAAGTTTTTAGACCTTTTATATTTTTAGATTTGTATTTATTATACTAATTAATTATTAAACTTGTCAGGTTTTAGAGCCTTTTATATTTTTAGTTTTTATATTTTTTATATTTATTATTTGTAGAAAGGTAGTATTAGTGATTTAATTTTTAAAGGATTTTTGGCAGAATGGATCTTTTCATAAGAAACTTTCAAGAAAAAACTATGCTCATCTTATCGGTGTATGGATTTAGATAATACATCAATAAATACTACACAAGACCCTTGACAGGGACCTGCCTTGACCACTTTTTCGTAAAAGGCGATAACGAAAAAAACTTTAAAAATGCAGAATCTTTTATCTTAAACTACAAAATAACGGACCACTCTCCAATCGTTCTAACATTTGAAAACAAAATCATACAACATTTACAGGCAAATAATATACGAACAAAAAAATACATAAATTACTTGAGTTTAAGATACGATCTTAAAAGGATAACGTGGCAAAGAGTTTATCAAGCTCCAAATCTTGATGAAGCCGTTTCTAAATTTGTTAATATATTGCAATTTAATATCTCCAAAAACACGCAAGTTATAAGACACAACTACAAAAACAATGCAAAGAAAAAATGGATTACCAAAAAAATATTGCAAGCAATAAACAAATAAAAAACGACATGTACAAAAAAATCTTGGAGAATCTAGAAAATGCACAGTTGAAAAATGAGTACAAAGTTTTTAAAAACCAAATAGTGAAAACAATAAAAAATGCCAAAGATGATTATGCACAGAGCTTAATTTCAAAAAATCAAAACAAGTCACAGGCATTGTGGAATTGTGTCAATAAAATGTGTAACAAGCCTAACCAGGGAACTCATATTGATAAAATCGAACTTTCCAACTCCAGAATCATTACAAACAGATTTGATATTGCTAATACCTTTAATAAATTTTTTGTCAGATAGGGGAAATTTTGTCAAGGGAACTAACTCCACTTGATAATTTTAGGGAAAATCTTGATACTTGTAATAATCGTCTATTTCACTTGAGAGAAACCTCAGAACAAGAAATTAAAAAATAATAAGTTCTCTTAAGTTAAAAAAATCTCCTTGACCAGATGGAGTTCGCTCGGAAACACTTAAAGACATTGTAAATGAGGTATCGCCTATTTTAGTTTATTTAATTAATTAAAGTTTTAGAATAGGTCACTTTCCGGAACCTTTAAAGCTAGGAGAAGTTAAACCCTTATTTAAAAATTGATCAAAAGCAGATATGGGTAATTACAGACCAATTTCTTTAATATCTAATATATCGAAAATTTTTGAAAAAATTATTAAACAACGAATAGTAACATTTTTGGAGAAACAACAAATTTTATCATTAAACCAATACGGTTTTTAGAACCGGAAAATCTACCGAAGACGCAATATTCGACTTAACAACGAACATTTATAAAAGTTTAGATCAAAAACAACCATCTCTGTGTGTCGTTGTGGACCTGACAAAGGCTTTCGACACCGTTTGTCATCAAAAACTAGTTTACACACTTGACCAAATTGGCATCAGGGGAAGTGTTCTAAATTTGTTTAAAAGTTATCTAAACGCCAGACGCCAATACGTTAGAATTGATGGCGTGAGTAGTGGGCTTGAAGCTGTTACTTGTGGCGTACCGCAGGGGACAGTTTTGGGTCCACTGCTTTTTACTATTTACATAGACAATCTTTTGAAGCAAAATAGACAGGGCAAAATAGTGAGTTTTGCAAACGATACAGCCATTTTCTATTCAGAAAAAAATTGGAATGAGCTAAAAAATAAGGCTGAAAATGACTTGGGGTTTATACTAAAGTGGTTTCAAGGAAATAAGCTGACCTTGAACCAGTCGAAATCTAGGTTGTTAACATTTTCTTCGTACCCAAACCCCCCAATTTTCGTTTTCTGAATATAGGAGAAAATGTAATTATCTCAGAAATTTACTCAATCAAATACTTGGGAATCATGATTGATGAACTTTTGAGGTGGGATAGACAAATCAAAAATATAATTTCAAAGACGCGATATTTAATAACACGTTTTTCGCACCTTAAAAGTTACTTAAAAGCAAGTCAAATGAAGACCTTGTATTACGCACTGGTTCAATCTCAGCTTAACTATGGGATTGTTGGTTGGGATGGAGTAAAGTATTGCTATTTGAAGAACCTAGAAGTAATCCAAAAATGGATTTAAAAAGTTATTTTAAACAAAAACAAAACTTATCCTAGTGATATTTTGTTTAAAGAAGCAGGTGTGCTTGATTTGAGGCAGCTTTATATTTTGAAGGTAATGATGCTGGTAAACAAAAACAAAATACAATTACAAACGGTTACACACGAAAAAAACACTAGATAGAAAAAAGATTGCATGGTAGTTCCGGTTAGTAGAAAAGATATTGGCGACAGGTCCAGCGACTACTTAGCGCCAAAATTTTATAATCTTTTGCCAAAAGAATTAAAAGAAATTGTTTACCAAAGGTCATTTAAAGGTAAATTAAAAGAATGGCTGTTGCAGGCGGACAGGGCTTTTATGCGCAGCGTGTATACATAGGGTCAATGGTTTAGATATGAAAAAAAAAAAGGAAAAAGAAAGGAAGGAAGAAAAGGAAAAATTCTTTAAACTTAAAAATATTGTGATGTGATTAGTATAGTATGGAAAATTTGAGTAGATTTCCTGATTGTGACTTTTTCAAGAATGTGACCTTGCATTCCAAAAATATGTCTCTTATGCCCAAATGTGAAAAATAATCTGATTTGTGGCAGTTTTTAACCAAACAGTGACTTTTTGCTATAACAAGTAATATTCATATTACTTATTTGCTTAAATGTTTATTTCTTTCTTTTGCAGGTACCTATAATGATTTTAATTATTGTATCTTTGGGAAATAAACTATTTTTATTTTATTTATTTATTTATTTAAATGCATTTAGGATTTAGCTGCCTTTTTAATTTTAATTATTGTGTCCAAATGTTCATAATTTAAAAATATCATCATTTCTTAAATGCTGATTTTTCATTTTTGCCAAACTTGGGTCACTAAAATTTATTATTCTCCAAGCTGTAGTGGTCATATAGTAGAATAGTTAGAATTGCCGGTACGGTTAGCAATTTGAGTCAAGTAAGCCATCAGCAGAAGCCAATTGTGTCGCTGATAAAGATATATTAATTTATAAACATTATTACATAGGGGAAATTTGAATTTCTCCTTTTTACGCCGTGACATCGACAGCATAAATCCGCTTTTTCCTTTGACAATTGACCCTGCATATATCGATGTAGATTTGCTAGCTGCATAAATATTAACTTTAACATTGAGAGAATAATACCTCAGTAACACGGTAGAAGTTAGTGGGTTAGAGCGGAGTACTAATAATAGTGAGATAGCTGGTTCGGAACTAGCGTTAGCACTAATTACCATTATTATTTTTATTCGGGTTTTCTTTTGGCCTTCTGCAAATGGTGGGTTTCCTTCTTAGCACAAGAATTGCAACGATTGCAATCAATGCTAGAATTAAAAGGATACCAAACGTGACTGAAGAATATTGGGCAGCTTGATCCACTTCTTGGATCGGCGAAAGTTGATTGGCAATGTCTTTCAGTCGATAAATTTCTCCAAAGACGATTTTACTGTAATTTGTGGTTTTGAAGGTTTTGGCAACAGTAAAATTCGCTATTACAAGTTCTGGTAGGACGAGTGGTTTTCCATACTGAATTTTCACATCGTTGACAAACTTCTTAGGACCCATTTAAATTTGGCAGCTTTTCGGGATTTTGACTAGACTTGGTCGGTCGATATCGAAATATTGGTCGATTTTGCACTGCGAGAAGATTCGTTCCTTCTTCTGTGGTAGGATCAGAACTTCTTCTTGGGTGATTTGTTCACAAGGCGATTCTTCAATGTGGACTTGAAGGGTGTCGCAATCGGTAGGTGATGAACCATTCAAAAGTTGAAGTACACAGTTGTCCGGTGGGTGGAAGACTTCGTTGCAGTAGAAAGTTTCTTCTAATGAAGGACAAGTACTTTCTTCGAACTGGACTTCCTTATTTGCACGTGCCAAGTAAGGGAACTTAGGGACAATAAGGTGCGATTTTTGGATAACGGGATATACATGGTAGAAAATGTATGTTTGAGATTTTAAAATAGGTACATGAATAGCAAAAATTAATTTTGTACCTGAAAAAGTAACCTGAGTCCCTAAAAATTGATAATAGTTTAAGATACTTTTAAAAGTTGGTATTTCACTTTCATTGTATATTGTCCTTAAATATTTTATAATTTCTTCTAGATCAGAGCTTGATATTATTGCATCATGCAAAGCGTTAAGTTTTGCAAACATTATGGCGTCTTCTAAGTTATCAATGAAATTTATAAGATTTTGGCAATCCAGATTTATTTGTGCTAAAATTCCTTGATAAGAAATATAATTAGTTAAATCGTGGATTGTATTATCTACAGCGGCTTCAAATATCTTTAAACCTTGTTCTAACTTTTGTTGATTAGAGTTAAGGGCGGTTATGGTTTTGTTATAGTTTTTAATTAAGTTTTTTGATAAAGATATTTGCAAGTTTACTTCCTTGATAATATTTTTCTGATTTTGTTGTAAGTTATTGATTGCCTGATCGTAACGTTGTCCATCATTTGAATCTAGGTTTCCAAATGCCCATCTTTGTACTTTACCAATAATATTAATCAAAGCTCTTTTGTTACGAATATGCGGGTAAAGATTCCCTAATTTATTTTGAGTATTTTGAATTAGGTATTCAGTACGAAGAAGAACATTTTCGGAAAGTCCTTGGTATGATATAGGATTTGTGGCTTGGGCCTTTTCGAGATGATTTTTCATAGATTTAAATGATTTTTCAATATTTTCTAATTGATGGATTACAGGTAATAAATCAATATAGTGTAGGAACGTATGTTTCGTATAAATTAATCTTGCATTACCGAGTTGTACGGGTAAAATGGTTTTTTTTTACAGTAGTTGTTTGTATGTCATGATTGGAATTAGATAGTGTGGGAGGTACTTTGAGTAACGGGATCAACAACAGGATTGTCCGGTACATTGTCCTGCAAAGAGGATTTTTGTTTACTTTTTGGTTTTCTAGCAATTTTCTTATGATAAGCACCTTTTTTAGTAAATAACTTTGTTTTATTTTGACTAGTTATTTGGGTCTTTTTAAATCTAGGCATGTTTTTATTTCTAGCCTTAGTATTAATATAGGCGATGTCTTGATTTTCAAAGTCCGGGGGTTCTGATCGATTTTCGTTCATTTTTTGAATTATTTTCTCTCTAGTTTCCGCATTTTTCTGCTGAATTTTGTTATATAATTCTCTCGCGTTTTCTTTATGCGATTTGACATAATTAGATATAATTACATGATCGTTTAAGTCAAAGGGGTCTCGGCTATTTATATGACCTTTTATAATCTCGAACGGTGTGTAGTTAGTTACACTGCGAATGGAATTATTATAGCCTAACACAGCACGTTTAATCAGCTGTTCTGGTGAGTAATTTTTATTTTCCTTTCTAAGACATCTGTAGTGCTCAATTAGAGTTGAATGAAACCATTCTACGGGAGAATTTGAATTACTGTTCTTTGATGTAGTATAGTGTAATTCGATTTTATATAATTTACAAAAGTCTTCGACTTCTTTATTTTTAAACTCAGTACCTGAGTCTACGGTAACTTTTAATGGTAAACCGTGGTGTGTAATGAAATTAAAAATGTTTTCGATTACTAGAGTTCCTGTGACATTTTTTAATGGATAGGCTTGACCATATCGAGAGAATGAATCGATAATTGTTAAATAGCTCTCATTTGATATTTTAAAAGTATCTATGTGGATATGTTCAAAGGGTTTCGAAGCGGTTGGTGTTAAGTTAAATTTTATGACTGGTGGATGTCTGTCGTATTTATTCTTTAAACATATTTCACAGTTATTAACATAATTTTCTATGTCATTTACCATTTTTGGCCAATAGAATTTTAGAGAAAGAGCATTTTTCATTTCATTAATGCCTCTATGGCATGTTTTGGTTGTATGGTATAATTCTAGTTTTTCTTTTTGTGCATTTAAGGTTTCTACGTCCTCTAAGATTTTAGGACACGATATAATTTTATAAGAAGTATTTCTAAAAAGGTCTTGTAGCGTAACTGTAAATCGTTCTGCTAAAAGATGATTTCGAAAATGGATCGCGTAAGTTTGTTTCGGATCAATATATTCTTTTAATAATCGAATAAAATGGGGTGTTGGGTTATAATTCGAAATCGTCACAAGTAGACGTGAATTTTCAAAAATTTTCTCATAGCGAGATTGGATTTTATCTACATCGTCAGATGTGACGACAATTTGGTTTTTGAAGGTGTTTAAAGATCGTTCTGATATGGGTATATTAAAAATTGGATCTTCTAAGGATGTGTGTACTGTCTCTAAATCACTTTGATCGTCTCGTTTATTATTGGGTGGTTTAAGTTGCACATTAGAATGTATGGTAATTTTCGAAGTTGACGGATGTGGTTGGAGAATTTCGTTAATTTCTGTTTCATCTAAACAAGGTAACTTGTTAGTGTCCTTCAGGAATTCTTCGATTACATCGTCAACGTCGCCAGGGTTGTTATTTACCGAGTCTGTCTCCAATCTCCAGGGTTGCGTGAAAGTGCATCAGCTGCTTGATTTAATTTACCTTTTTTGTATTGGATTTTATAGTCAAATTCCTCTAATTTGAGGCGCCATCCCACAAGGCGAGAATTTGGTTCTTTTAGTGAGAACAACCATTGAAGTGGTTTATGGTCAGTTAAGATCGTAAATTTATGTCCAAATAAATACGGTCTAAAATATTTACAACTCCATACTATTGCAAGAAGTTCTTTCTCAATAGTTGAATAATTTATTTCAGCCCGATTTAATGTTCTCGATGCGTAACATATGGGATGATCGTCTTGGTATAAAATTGCGCCTATTGCGTAATTTGATGCGTCTGTTGTTAATTCAAAAGGTTTCGTAAAGTCTGGGTATGCTAGTACGGGTTCAGATGTTAATATATTTGTACAAGTTTTAAAACAGTCTAAAAATTCTTTATTATGTACTATTTTTTCGTTCTTTTTAAGACATTGTGTCATTGGCTTAGTTAATTTAGCGAAATTTTTAATAAATCTTCTATAATATCCTAAGAGACCTAGGAATGACTTTATTTCGCGTTGAGTTTTAGGCACGGGGAATTTTTGTATTGCTACTATCACAGCTTATTCAATAACCAGCTACTGATCTTGCGGCGGCGTCCTTTGATTTGGGAAAGTCAAGTAAAAATTTTAGAAGAGGGCCATGAGTTAATATTTTTCTAAAGGTCTGGGCATCTGAAAAATACTTTTGACAGTTCGTTTAATTTAAAATACAATGTTTTATCGTCTAAAATCCGTTTGAAAACGATTTTAAATGCAAAACTCTATAAAGATCCGGAATTTCGGGTCTTTTTAGGGCAATAGCCCGTAGCTTGGGACGAATTTGTCGTGGATTTTGAAGCGAATATTCATTTTAAATTCAGTTCGCTTCGTGTCATTACATTGCCTGAAAAATCACGAGACCGTGAAACTGATCCACTCAGGGCACTGTCACGATGCGCCGTTCCCTACACTCCAACTTTCCGATTTCAATAGAGATGAGTAGCTGGTTATTGCATAAGCTGTGTTACTATCTTTTTGCTGTTTGGTTTAATACCTTCTGGAGTTACTATATGTCCTAAAAATTCAACTTCTTTACGTAAAAATTCGCATTTATCTAACTGAATTTTTAAGTTTGCTTCTCTTAACTTGGAAAATAGTAATTTTAAATTTTGAATATGTTCCTGTAGACCTACACTAAAAATAATGATATCGTCCATATAGACCATACATATTTTATTTTGGAGCTCTTTTAGGACTTCGTCCATTACTCTTTGGAAGGTTGCTGGCGCATTCTTAAGTCCGAATGGCATGCGCAAGTATTCGTAATGACCATTGTTTACCGTGAATGCAGTTTTTTCGATTGACTTTTCTTCGATTTCTATCTGGTGAAACCCGCTCGCAAGGTCGAGAGTGGAAAAGTACTGGGCTCTACCTAATCGATCTAAAATGTCATTTATATTGGGTATTGGATATCGATCATCGATTGATTTGGAATTTACGACACGATAGTCACAAACTACTCTCCATTTAGTTTTACCGGAGGCGTCGATTTTCTTTGGGACTATCCATATGGGAGAGGACCACGGACTACATGAAGGTCGAATAATATTTTTCTCCAGCATATCGTTAATTTGACGTTGCACTTCGTCTTTATGAATGTAAGGATAACGGTATGACTTTGTGTGAACTGGAATGTTATCAGTGGTTTTAATTTCATGTTTTATTTTAGACGTGAATGTAAGCTTATCACCTGGTTTGAAAAATACATCGGAGAAGTCATTACATAACTTGTGCAATAGAAATTTTTCTTCGCTGTTTAAATGTTCGGTTCGAAGTAATGGGTCATTTCGAGATTGTTTCTTATTGAAGTGGTCTTTTCGAATTTCATTTTGGAAATGATTCATGGTGAAAATTTCGAATTCATTTTGATTAAAACAATCGACAGGTAATGGTTCAGTTAGGGTTACTGAAATAGTATGATCAGTTGGGTTCTGAATTTCAACTGGGGCAAAACCATTTTCAGAAGTTGACAAAATTTGGGGAATATACAAGTCGTTCACATGACATGGCTTCGTGATAATTTCACCTGTATAAACGCTTACAGGGATGCGTTTGAGAATTTTTTCCTGCGCGTTTACGGAAAATGAAAAATTAACTTCACTAGGTTCTCGATATTTAAAGTGTATTTCTAGGTTTGGACCTACTAATTTCCTATTTATTAAATCGATATTTAGATTTAAATTCATTAAGTCTTGTAAACCTAAAACACCGTCATAATAATCGTGAAATTTAAATTAAATAAACTCAATTTTATTATAAATACCAAACGCAGTTAAAAGAGGGATTGAGGCTTGATATTGTGTTTTTTGGCTACCTACGGCCGTTTTTATTACATTACTAGATTGGTATATACAATTAGGATAAAAATATTCTGCAATATTTGGATTCAAAACAGAGCGAAAACTACCTGTATCAATTAATATTTTTATGTTCCTATCTTTAATTAATACGTAAGGTAAGGCATTATTTGAGGAGATATTTATTTCGGTCAGGTCAATGGGTTTTCCTGGCCTGTTTCGAGAAAATTTTCATTACAGGGGGAGCTTTATTTTGCACATCCTGTTCGGAATTTTCAATGGCATTTTGGCCATAGTATGGTTCGGTATAATAATCTGAAAAGTTGGGGTCGTAATAATTATTTTCAGGGTAGAAGTTCTCCGGTGGAGCTTCTTCGAGAGATTCGTCATACTCATTAGTATGTAATTCTTGAAAAGTGAAGTTAGGTGGTTGGTTATGAGTATTTTTGTAATAATTATTTGTTCTATATGTATTTACAGTTGGATTTCGAGATGTCGTCGACATAGGCGCGGGTTTTGGTAACTGATTGGGTGGAATTAGATTTGGTCTGAAAATATTTTGTGGTCGACCAAATACTTGTTGATCTGTGGGAAATCTTCTAGGCGGTACTTGTTGCCTAGGTTGGATATTAACAGGTTGACTATGCCAAACAGGTTTTGGCGAAAAGTTTGGGTTGTGAAAATTTGGTTGTGTTGGAAATTGGGGATAATTACTTTGACGTGCAAAATTGTGATTATTGTTATTACCTGAAAAATTATTATTCGAATTTCTATGACCTGAAAAATTACTATTAAATTTATCTTTCTTTGAATCATGAAAATTTCCATACAATTTTTCAAAATTCTCAAATTCTGTAACAAAAGCGATAGCGTCTTCCAAGCTTGTTGGTCTTTTTATATACATATTATTTCTAAGGTTGCCGCTGCAACCTGCAATGAATGTGATAACGTTACTTTTTATAACTTGTAATCTATATCCGAATGTTATTGAATTTTCACCGTTATATGGCCTAACTCGCGTTAATTCTTGTACGAGGCAATCAATATCTCTCCGATCAGAAAAACACTGTATAAAGGCGCTTTTTAATGCGATCCAATTATCTAGTTCGACACGTCTTCCTACCATTAGCTCTGCTTTTCCGCATAGCTTTTCTTGAATACACTCGAAAACGTGTTGATCTACGTCGGTATCTTTAAAAGTCTTATATCTTTCGATAAAATCGTCACATCTAACTACAAATTTATTTAAGGTGTTACTGTCACCATCGTAAGGTTTTATATTTTCTAAACGGGACTTGAAGAGATCCCAATTAAATTTACTGGTTTCTGACATATTGGTTTCTGAACTAGTTGAAAGTAAACTTTTTAAAAGATCTTCAGTGGTTACGTGTTCAACCATTAAATATAAATACTATTAAAATAATAATTCGCAACTTAAAAATACGTGTCTTCGATAGACAGGAAAATTATTTAACTGAAATATTCGTCAGTAAAATTATTTGATTTTTTTTTATTTAAATGCTTAAAATTACTTGTCTTCGATAGACAGAAAAATTAATCAGAACTAAATGTGTACGCAATACACGGCCCTAAACTATCCCTACAAGAATTCCTCAAACAAAGGGTTCAAAAGGGGCAAAAAGGATTTTACAAGGCACTTACAAATCCGGAAGATTCCGTTCTGTCTTTCCTTGTCCTTTTCCGACTTCTACTTCTATGGCTCTTCTAGATTGGACTGGTGTCTTCTGGGGAGGTTCTGGATAGCGCCTAAGGGTTGAAACCACAAGTGACTTCGACGATCGACCTAATCACTGCACTATCCTACCGACTGCGCCAAATATATTTTGAGAAGACTGAAACCTCTTTTTAAAAATAATTTTATTTTACAAAATACGGATCTAAGTACAATACTAGCAAGCAAATAGAGTAAAAGTGATTTTAGCTTATAACAAAGCAATATTTATAAGTTCGGTTCGGATGCACACTCTGCAATAGCTTCTGGGAATCGTCCGCCTGGGAGCGTGCTGAATCTGCAGGTTCTGTGGGACGCTGACCATTTAACTCGCGTGACGTCATCAAAAGTGGTCTTAACTTATTTACAGGCGTATATTGAAATGTACATTTCTTTTATAATTTCACTCTTAAGTAGACATTTTAGATGCAAAAATCTCGAAAAAATATAACAAAAACTTGTCTTTTGTAAATTTAACTTTTTTAAACGTAGTTTGAAACGTAGTTAGCCTAATACAAGACCTCCTACAAGCTGATACTACTTTAAGCACGACTATTATGACTGATAATGTGTATTACTCATTTTTCTTAAATCAAAAATTTAATTGCAGTTTAAGTAAGTACTTACCTTTTTGTACATACATAAATAATATTTAAGGGTTTCCAGTTAAATCAAGGCTGCGAGTCGTTATAGGAATGAGGGCTTATAGTAAACAAAATTGAACATAAAACAATAGTGCACAGTGAATACCGATATCTCTCTTTTGAGGTACTCAACAAAGTTAGCTGTTCCGAAATAAATTTTAGATTTTGTGTAAATTCATGGGAGCCTTTTAGGTTTAAAGGAATACCCCTTACAAATTTTTAATTTTTTTTTGTTTTCTCGTCTTGGTCAGAATCAAGTTGATGTGAATTCATCTCACTCTCGTTATTAGAAGTTACGCTAGTAATGGGGAGGTCATTATATGAGGAATTGATATCATATTATCAATTGCATCGATTAAACATTCTCATTCATCCAAACTCCCGGTTATAAATGGAGATTTTAAATTTATTATTGAAACAGAAATAGACAGGCCATATAAAAATGTTTCTAATTTTAAATTATTATTTAATAAAATCGCCCAAGTCATTATAGGACCAGGAGTATACTCAAGCTTAAATAAAGTTATTTTGTCTATAGCTCTTACTGGGGGTGGAAGGGTGGTTCCCTTCCTTAACAATAAAATTTTAAAATAGTTTTAAAAACTCCTCAAAATTTATAAAACATGTAGCCTCTCTATGGATGTTAAACTCCTCTTTACTTTGTTGTTTGTATTGCTTGCAATAATTGTAATTCCTCAAGTTCCTTATTTTTTCGTCTTTACTTTTACGAACAAACACATTTTTTGTGTAATTGGGGCAGTTTGGAAATAGTTGGTATGGCATTTTCCTTCAATCGAGGGTATTTTAAATGTACTGTAATGATTTTACCTGACTTTGGATCCTGTTGCGAATTAATCCAAATTATATTACCTGCAGAAAAATGTAACTCACACACTTTAGTGTTTTTATGGGGCACTAAATTGTCTCGCGGAATAGCTTGAAGCCATTTCTTTTGTAAACTTCACTTTTTGGAAAGCTAAAAACATGATCTTTAGGTCCGTTGAAGTAGTTTCCACGAGAGCCTGGGGTACAACATCTGGACGGCATTGTTCACATAAATTTAAACACAATAAAGGACTGGTATTATAAAGAAATGAACGGAAAATCAATTGAAATCGAAGAGTAATTAGGAAACCGGTCGATCGAACGTCGATTGAAAGTACGCCAACTGACAGCAGGCAGTGTTGCCAGATTTTTAAGAACCGTCTCGTCATCCTGGAGCAAATATTAAATCGTTTGCGTTGGTCGTTGCGCAATGGTAAAAAATAAATATTGTCACGAATTTGTAGAATTGCCTCGTTCTGACCATAAGAATTTGGTTCGTCTGGGTTGGTAGAGTTAGTTTCATACATTATTTGGGATGTAAAATATTTAACGTATATTTAGTTGGACTTTAATTTTTACAGCATTTGTTGAATGACATTTGAAATTATGTTTTTAAATGGAACTAAATATTTATATAAAATAATTAGGTTATTGGTTAGCAACGTTTATTTTCTTAATGGATTTGATTCCGTTATTGCTTCACTCTCCGGTTTTTATATATTTGCTTTTCGGATTTTAAATATTTATTTATATTTAATATAACTATACTATAATATACCAAAGCAAACTTTTACATTAAGTATCTAATATATTGTTAATTGAATATTTTATGTTTTTTTGAAAAACAAATTGTGGCAAACTACAGTGAGAAGTAGCTCTAATTGTGACAAAGCGCCCAATCTGGCAGCACCGGATACATGATGTCGAGATGTGAATTGACATTCCAGTCGCCCAGCATAGCAATCGACGTTAAATACGGAAGTACGCGCGATAAAATAATTGATACTTTTACTGGGCTTCTCTTGGCTCCTCTTAATGCTTTTCTTATGGCAAAAAAGTATAGACCACTTTTGATGACGTCACTGCAAATTTTAATATTGGCTAGTTGGCCTAGTTATAGGAGGTATCGCAAGGGTCCACTTCAAAGGAGGCATTGGAGGCTGTTACAGCCTAATACGAATAGTGGTAGCATTTCTAATAGGCCTATAAAACAATATAAAACAACAGCACATAAAAAGGGACTTGTTTAAATAATAATTTTATAGAAAAAAAGGTAAATTAAAAAAGTTTTCAAAATTAGTATAATTTAGCAACAATTTAAAAAAAGCAAACAACTTAAAAAATATTGAATGCAAATTGCCGTTCAAAACCATTTTTCTAGTCTTGTGATATTGTTAAAACGATTAATTTGAAGGGAGCTTTTTTACTACACTGTACTCTGAAACAGCAGTTTGTCTAAATGTAAAAAGACTGCCGAAGAAAATAACTGTGTATGTGTGTATTATATATACAGGGCGTTCATTTAGTGTGTAAGTGGACAATATCTTGTTCATCAGCAAGAACAAGAAAAAATGTTCAATACAAAAGTTGTATAGAATCTTAAGGTCCACACTTTAAAATTATTTTCGAATATACAGGGTGCTCGAAGAAGTC
>MU194644.1:272-18347 GCA_016904865.1 Pissodes strobi | reverse complement strand
AAAACAAACAATGTAGATATTCTATACAATCCATTAAATATTTTTCGAATTTTGTTCATACGTGCATTCGACGAAATGATTTGGATTAGTCAGGATTGGACGAGCAATTAAGTGATGCTATGAAAACAATAATAAAGGCCGTTTCATAAACTTGACGATAACGCTTCGTGATGGAATAATTTGTAAATAGTGAATCTGCTTACGTGAGCCCAATTGCAGAAAAGCAACGCCGATACGTTAATGTGTGTAAACATCTTTTACCGCCAATTCAGGTTTAAATTGACTCTTACGAATTGTGTATTTTTGTACGCTGGATATGAAATCGATATTTCGTCAGATTAAAGTACACCAAACGCTAAAAGATAAAGTTGCATTTGTTTATATCGACGACGACGACGATGTGCTGTGTTTGGAAAAACTATTGGAGGCCAGCAAGTAGAAGTAGGACCCATGGATTGATAAGCAATAATCAGCTGTTAACGTTATCCGGCAAAAAGTAAACAAACGCTGAATATATTCACTGAACAAGGGACAAATTATTTCAATAGGAAGCGAGTTAAAGCAGTGCCGCCGTATACTGTTGGTTCTAGAAAATGGTCAGTTGGCATATGGAGGAAAAATTAAACCGTTTTAAGGTCCAATGGAAGTACTGCATTGTTTGTCTAATGAATGATATGAGTTACGACGAACAGGTAGTCATGGCAGAACTACTGTTGTAGCCGTGCATGGGCAATTGCACACTTGGTCGGAAAATCAAATGGTATGTACTGAAGTTCCCTAAATGTACATTTAGGCTATGCTTAAAGGTCCCTGCTATGACAGGCTATGCTTAAAGGTCCCTGTTTTGACAGGCTATGCTTAAAGGTCCCTGTTTTGACAGGCGATGCTTAAAGGTCCCTGTATGACAGGCTATGCTTAAAGGTCCTTGCTATGACAGGCTATGCTTAAAGGTCCCTGTTATGACAGGCTATGCTTAAAGGTCACTGTTATGACAGGCTTTGCTTAAAGGTCCCTGTTTTGACAAGCGATGCTTAAAGGTCCCTGGTTCACCAGGCTATGCTTAAAGGTCCCTGGTTCACCAGGCTATGTTTGAAGGTCCCTGTTATGACAGGCTATGCTTAAAGGTCCCTGCTAAGACAGGCTATGTTTAAAGGTCCCTGTTATGACAGGCTGTGTTTAAATTGTTTTAATTTTATTTTTAAGGTCCCTGGTACACCAGGCTATGTTTGAAGTTACCTGCTATATCAGGCTATATAAAAGGTCCCCAAATTTACAAATTTGGGCTATGCAAATAAGATCCCTGATCAAGTTCAGGCAAAGGTTCCCAAATATACTGATTGGGGCTACGTAAATAAATTTGGTGTAAGTTTAGACAAAGGTCGCAAGATTTACAGTGTTGGACTTGCTAAACAATATCATTGAAATGAAATTTAAAAAAAAACAATATTTGGGCTAAATAAGATCTCTAAAATTAGGACGTAGCGAGGACGCTTCATTGTCAGGAAGGCCGTGTTAGATCATATGATTCTCCGCCACTGGTTCTCCCAATGCGACGCTGGCTTAGAATAACAATGTCAGCACCTGGCCAGTGAATATTATCAGATTAAGAATTTGTCAACGTTGCAGTTATTGGATAAAGCAGAGTATGATCTGATATCTCGGCAGAAAAGCTTGTATTTAATCGTAATAAATCGAGTTTGGAGCTAATTTCTACATTATTTCTAATTTAAATAAAATAAAAGTACATAAAAGCTAACATATATACCTACTGAACCTAATATAATAAAATTATTTGTTAAATTTTTTTCCTATCTGCTCCAAAATAAATAAATACTTAAATATCATTCATACTCGATGAATACACATGCGTCTCATGAGCAGCTAACAGCATGGAAAAACATAATATTCGTTACACGATTTATTGCATGATACGTAATATTTTACATATAAACTCTATACAATATTTTTATTCTATTCAGATAATTGCTCAAATTCAACTTTCACCGATCTGTAAGTCTAGGAGTGTTTGAAAATATTCCACATTTTCATGTCATAATGGGCAGTTAATTAGCCATTAAGGCACTGGATTTTGAACTGACCTATACTGGCATTGGCGTAGCATAGTCGGTGATTTAAAATTTACGAAATGTAGAAATTGCATTTGCTTTCCGTAATGTAATAAAAAATTGATACTGATAGGCAACGTAATAAAAAATAGTGACTTATAGGCAACAGATAATATAACCTATAAAATATAGTAGTTAACCTGGATGATAATGGCAAGTATGGCAGATGACGTAATAAAAAAATAACGTATGACGTAACCTGGAAAACAGGTACGCCATTGGAATCGATAGGGTACATTACTTTTATATGGGTTAAAAAGTTTTAAAATATATATAGTCGAAGTGAATGAAAAAAATATGTTACGCCCCTGGCTTGGGATTCATCAGTTATGTGAAAGTGAAAGGTTCGGTGACATCGTCGTCGGTTGGAGTATTGGATCCTGCGCAGTGAGATGGGATCAAAATGGGATTGAGCCCAAAATGGGATGTTCCAGGAATGGCAAAGTATCTCTACTGTAGTTTCAGAATATCTACGCAAAAATAATGATAAGAAAGTGGGCCAGGGATTGGTATCGCGACGAGAGAGCTGCAAGCAACTTGTCAAACTGATTTTCGTAATTATCTACAAATGGACGAAAATACGTTTAACCTTCTATTAAACCTTGTTGGAGAACATTTACATAAAACAAAATACAGTAATGCGACAAGCATTTCCTCCAGAAGAACGACTAATTGCCACCCTTCGATTATCTGGCTACTGACAGATCGTACGAAGACTTGAAATTTTCTACATGCATTGCATCTCAAACATTAGGTCAGTTCATTCCGGAGACCTATCAGGCAATATATAATGCATTTAAAGAAAAATGTATGAAGGCAATAAATAAGCTTTTATTTAGAAATATTGCAAAAAGAATACTAACTATATTTTCAAGCAAATCGAAAAGGTACATTTTAAAAAATAAATGAAACTACTGTTTAAAGATCAAACATTTTTGGCGCATTTTCAGTTCTATAGAAGTACTTCCAGCAGAAGATGCAGATCTGTAGCGATCATGAAGAATGGTAGCAGATATCTCCGTTGTTGGTGTTTACTCATTAAACAAGCCTTTTGTAATTATTATTTGATTAATTAATGACTCCGAAAAATATGCTTGTTCTAATGACATCTTCTTCAGTTTCGCCGCGATATTGATACCGATCTCCATGAATTCACCAACTTACACTTTTTCTAATATAGTGGTGGAATAGACATTCATAAAATTCCGATAATAAAATAAAAATGGATAGAAATTGCCCAAGGTTTCAAAAATCGCTCAGCTCTGATATTTTGATTTTTTTGTCACAAAACCTCGATCTACGTTTGGAAATTAAGCCTGGCAATAGCTTACCAACTCATCATAGGCACGATTTTTCAGATTTTTTTTTTGCTTTTATTTGCCATAAACAAGTACGACTTCTGTAAATTTCTATAAGGCCCGTTAAAATGTCTCGCTAATGGCGAGATTTGGCGGGCAAATCCAAACCTACAGATTTAATTTGTCCGAAATTCTTATCGAGTCATATGGGGCTCATGGTTAACCATTAACGCAGCGATATCCTTGTGAATTTGGCTCACCACGTATCAGATATGACAGATATTTCGCCCGTGTATGGGGCACTATTCGCCGACAAAATCCGGACGGACCAAATCGGTCCAACTTATATGTTGGTGTATGGGGTACTCGAATCGAATCGAATAAAGTTTATTGAAAAATTTAACATGGTATGTGCTTACTGACTAACTCTTATATATATGTGGTAAGATGTTCTCGTTACGCGAGTTTTTATCGCACTTACACTGCGCGCATTGCACTCACGTACTAAACTTCTGCGCCTTACGGGCTGATGTCGGATGTCGGCCTTTCTAGAGTATAGTCAAACAGCAGTCAAGAAGTAAGATACAATTACATGGGTTTAACCCTTCAATTGAATTGAATTGCACGTTTGGTTATTAAAGCTGTATTGATCAGCTACGTTGGTATGCTGGGTGGTTCAAGCCTTAGTTGTGCAGGAAAAAATCCTCAAAAAACCTGCTTATAATTTAGATGGGACCGCACGAACATGTAACATTGAATATATACAATGTATACATATGTACAAGTAATTGATGGCATTGCCAGATGCGGTTGTACATCATCGTATATGTTTATATACACTAGGCGTATGCGAGGGCGCCTTAAAGGCTGATTACAACATATAGTTGTTCGCTCAGAACACGTAGAAGTTGCTGGGGGGACAGGGCAGCACGCGCGCTTTGGTGGCTGCGGCAAGAGTGATGTCCGTCAGTTCGTTTTGTGGGATTGTGGGTATAAGTAGGCGCACGGAGGCTCCACCCCTTAGGTGACCAGGTCGGATGGCTCCTCCCCGCGCCGGTCTGTCTGCTTTGGCTCTAGTTTTCCGCAAAATCGATCACAACAATTCGGGAGAATTACATCGCCTGAAGTGATCGATTTGCGTTCAACTATTACCTTAGCTGTGTGTGTGTGTCTTGTCTAGGTCTGTTCGTTTGTTGTTTTCTGGTATTTCTTTGATCGGTTAGTGCATGTTATTTTTATGTACGTTTGTTGTATTATGAGTATGACTGTATGTTAGTCGTTCAAGGCGGTCGAAGTTCTTGATACAAGTCAGTATTTTTATATAATGATCCGTATTTCAGTCTGCGTAGTGGATTGTATCGTATGTTGGCGATACCTGCGGTCAGTTCTGACCCCCTGATACCGTGGTCATAGAATTTGCATGACAATTTGTTAACGTGTTGGTCTATAAATTCTATATTTGCCATGTTATGCAACTCGGTGACCCGCACACGGTCCCATAATGTCAGGGAGAAGGCAGCCCGCAGGTATCTGTTCTGTATTGTCTGAATGTGTTTAAGGTGTGTCTTCGCTACCGAGCACCATACTGGCGCCCCGTAGAGAAACGTTGGTCTAATGATTGTCTTGTAGATTGTAAGTTTGTTTGTCGGGCTCATATAGGATCTAGTCCTAATGAGCGGGTTCAGGCTTTTTTGCGTCGGTATGTTCTTAGCCTTTATTGCCGCGACGTGCTTGGAGAACAGGAGTTTGCGATCGAAGACTATCCCTAAGTATTTGACAGGGTCTTTCGGTGTGATTACCGTATTGCCTATAACTATAGGCGCAAGATTGATATTGCGCTTTTTTGTCAATATACCCAGTTCTGTCTTCGATGCATTTAAGGAGATTTTCCAGTCCCTATAATAAGGGGCTAGAAGGTTGAGGTGATGTAAAAGGTTTTGCTCTGCTACCTGTACGTCTGATGATTGTGAGTATATCACAGTGTCATCAGCATACAGGGCAAAGGAGGTTGAAGGGTGAGATGGAAAGTCAGCTATATAATGACTGAATAGTTGCGGTGACAATACTGTTCCTTGATGCACTCCAGACTTGATGCGTCTGGGCTCGGAGATAGCGGTCTGGACGCGAACCGAGAAGGAGCGATTCGCAAGGTATAACGCTGACGCAATGAGAGATGCTAGATGTAAAGGCATGCCATGTATAGCGAAGAGCATGTAAACAAGACCATACCTTGTCGAATGCCTTCTCAATGTCGAGCAATAACAATGCCGTTGCCTTGCTTTCATTAAAGCCGTTGAGTGTGTCTTGTGCGACCTTCGCTGCAAGCATAGATGTGCTATGACCGCAGCGAAAGCCGAACTGCGCCTGTGGCAAAATCCTGAGACTTTCTACGACATTGTTAATTCTCGGCATTATGAGCTTCTCGGCTACTTTGCCCAATGTGTCGAGCAGTGAAATAGGACCGTACGAGGTTGTAAGCCTCGCATCTTTGCCTGGTTTAGGGAACAGTATTATCACCGCTTTCTTCCAGGGAAGCGGAAAGTGTTGGAGTCGCAAAATAGCATTTATGATGTGCATTAGATGCATGACGGTCTTATTCGGCATATTCTTGAGGAGAATATACGGAATACCGTCGGGACCGGGGGCTTTGTTTCCGGGCAGGCGGGCTAATACTCTCTTGACATTAAGAGGAGTCTTTTCAAGACTTCGGGAGCGATGGGATATTTTGAAGATATAAAGGCTTCGACAGCAGCATCTACGACGTCGTGGAACGGTGTCGAGTTCGGTGTCTCGCTGAAGACGCCCTCCAGGTAATTCGCAAAGGCTCCCGCTTTTCCAATATTGTCAGTGATTACTTCACCTTGATATTGGATTCCAGGGAATTCACCGGGGCCTCCACGAATACGCCTGGCGAGCTTCCACAGCGAGCCATCGTGTCGATTGATGGTGTTGATGTACTCCATCCATTTGTCGTTCCTGAATGCTGCTATTTGCGCCTTTATCTCCCCGGTAAGCGCTATGAATTGCTCACGGTCTATGGGAGCCCTCGTTCGTTGCCACCTACGCCGGATACGGTTGCGGGAAATGATTAGGTTTGTGATTTGTTCTGGAAGTGTGTCAGTAAACAGAGGTTTACTGACAGTGTGACAAATTGCGTCTCTGACGCGCTGGATATTGGTGACTAGAGCTTGCACCTCGCTCTCAAGTTCTGGGATAGAGTCTATTTGTTTTGGAATAACTGTTGCTTGGCTAAGCCTCGCTCGGAACTCCCTCCAATCAAGATTCCTGTAGGACAGGATAGTTTCCTGCACTACTTGTAGCCTAGAACGTAGACTAATCTTGATTGGAAGGTGGTCCGAGTTGAGCTCATTAAGCTCTAGGAGCTCTGAAGCGTTAGTTATTCCTCGAGAAATAGCAATATCCAGGAACGATGGATTAAATCGGTTATTGGGATAAAATGTAGGATTCGGAGTTTGGTGATAGACAAGGTCAATATTCTGTTCCACTAACCTGTGTAGCAGACGTCCACTCCTGTTGGAATAACCACGCCAGTTAACGTGCGTTGCGTTAATATCACCAATCAGGAGCGTCTTTCTGTCAGCAGGCAGCAGAGCAAGAATATCTTCTTCCTGGAGGCGGAGACCCGGAGGAGAGTATGCACCGACGATCCGCAGGCCACCCTTAAGCTCGAGAGCTACGTGCTCAATGACGGACCTCAGGCCTACGACCTGGTTATAAAGGACTGACCTGTGTATCAGACAAGGCAGGCCTCCTCCGCGTCGATTAGGCCTATCAAAACGCAGGACCTGTCTATCGTAGAAATTCAGCCTGAAACCAGCATCGATGTTGGTTTCAAGCAGAAATATTATGTGAAAGCTAGGATTACCATAAATGAAATTTTTCAGTTCTCCGAGTTTAGAGCGAATGCCATTACAGTTCCATGGCAGAACGTTAATAGGCATTGTTTAAACTATATATTGTAATCATTAAAGTCCTCCGTGAAGAACTGCATTGAGGCCTGAAGGACCTCAATCTTGTTCCCCTGGCAGGACTCAATAAGGTTCGCATAGTCATTTAGCGCTCGACTAAGTTCGCCAAAGTTGACGAGACTATTTATGCGATTTACAGCGCTTTGCAAGTTATTTAAATTGTTTAAAACTTGATTTGCAGGATTGTTAGATTGCGATTTTTGAATATCATGATTAGAATTTTTTGTTTGAACTATTTACAATGGCTTGACTGCTGTTCTGACTAACCTTTTGCTGTTGTATCGGTTGTCCTTTGTTTCTTAGGGCGAGGAATTGCTGCTGATATTGGTCAGTTGCGTCTCTGGGCGTTTTGTTGCTTCCTTGCCATGCAGGGTTGGCTGGGGGTGGCGCTGGCCGATATTCTTGCTTTGGTTGTTGGGTAGATGGTTGTGTCTGCTGTATTTTGTATATGTACACTGGGCATTGCGTGCTTATTGCCCTGTGCTCACCAAAACAGTTCGCGCATCTTACAGTGTTACTATTGCACTCTATGATTTGGTGTGGACCTGCACATTTAGAGCAGGCCCACTTTCTTTGGCAATGGGACATTGAATGCCCGTGCCCCTGACATCTCTTACACTGCATAATTGTCTTGGTGGCACGTCGGTTTTCCCAGGAAATACGTATATGCGATAAGAATCTGACGTCTTGGTTCAGTTTACGTAAGGTGATCGAGGCCTTGAGTACCACTAAATATAGTGGCACTCTCGTCTTCTTCATTTCAAACACGGTTTTGACTGATAAACCGTGTTCGTCTGCCAGTAGGGTACGGATGGTTCTGGTTTGAAGCCTCCGTCTAATCCTCTCAATACGAAGGCGTGAGTCTTCTGACTTGCCTCCTCATATGAGTGAAATTCAATTTTCTCCCTTTCGAATAGTCGCTTTAGGTTAGCCCAGTCTTTATTAAGAGCACAATATATAATTACCGAATTTTTAGTATATTTCAGGCTATAGTCGGCTACGTGCATATCTGTAAGCGTTTGTTTTATTATGTCATGATCTTGTGCTCCACATTTAATGACAATTGGCGGTGGCAGTGGTGTCTTTTTGGACTGTGAAGGTTTAGGGGTGGTTTTGTCCTTTTTTGGAGGGTTGCGTTTTACCTTGTTCCGAATTTTATGGGCGGTGGAAGCTTGCGCGGAAGCTTGGGTGCTTTTATCGTCGAGATCTTCGGTCTCGGTATCCGATAAGGGCTGAAATTTGTTTTTCAGGGGTAATGGTTCACCCCCTACGTCCAGGTTTACCATTCTGATCCCTTTTTTGAAGGGGATGGTCTTATACGGGAGTTTGAATTCTGCCTTGTCTTGGTTTACGTTCTGCAGGTGCGCAGATTCAAACTGCGCAAGTATACCTGCCTCGTTGTCGCTAGGCGGTTTTTGTGACGGTGTTTTTTGGTGGTCTGTTTTTTGCTCCAGTTCTTTCGATGTATTCGTGTCTACGGACCCTAACTTTTGCTTTTTCAGCGTTGGGGATGTTTCTGAGGTAATTGACTTTTTGTTACCAGTGTGGATTCTGGAAGATACACAGATACGTTTGAAAACGGCCTTGTGGTCCCTGGCCAAGTGAGTTTTCACTGTATGGATGGCCGTTTTAATTTCGAGTTTCGAACCAGCGTTTGCACTGGTTAGTAATGGAATAATTTCTATACATCTATTACATTTCGGGTGGTTTTTTAATTTTGACAAATACAGTTGGATTCGGGATTCATTCAGGGAATGCCCCGAGTCCGAGTCTAGGGATATAACAGAAACGTCATCGTCTGTGTCTACTACAATATACAATACAATCTTTATTTTCAACATTCCATTTCATTTACATGGGACCTAGCAATTAGATTGCGATTTATGTGTTTCAGCAAGTTTCACCTTCGCACTGCGTTACCGGCTATCGGCTTACTCGCTTCTACTCATATCGTTCACGGCTGATGGCCTGCCTATTCTAACTTAAACTAAAACCCTATGTACTAGTACATGATGATGATACAAATCTACTCCTATGGGCCTCTTACCCTTCAAGCATAGTGAAATGTTCGTTACCTTTAAAGGCTGCTGTGGAGTGTGTGCTTGTTATTCAGTTTTTCGAAAGGTGCGGACTGAATCAGAGGAAAAACTATGTGAAAAAACCTCTTTCTCGTTTCTTTCGTTACCTAGCTTAATACTTTTGGGGCATATCACTGTGCCCTTTTGTGCAGGACAGATGGAACTGCGTGTCAGGCAACGGCCTGTTCAATCAGGTTCAAATCAAACGAGTTCCGCCAGAATTTGCGGTCCAGTAAAGGAGTCACAGGCAGCTGAGGCAGAGTCTATAGATATTCTCTACTCGTATTTAGATTGTGGCTGAGGTGTTTGGTTTGCCAGTGTGATTTATATTACATATTTACAGTGAGATAATTACGTTTCTAATATACACAAATATCTTGTGTACAGATTTTGTTATGTACAAATACCTAGATCAACTGTCCAGCTATCCATCTTGAACTATATAACGTTTTTCTAGGGTGCATTCCCTTACGGTGTTCCGAGTAGCTTAGAATACCTTAGTAGTAACGCCTTGTGTCCATATGTTACGTTTGATTGTGTATTATTCAGGCGGCCGAGAGTGTTGGAAATAGATTGATGTTGCTCTATGCACGGGTCCATGTGTGGGCCTGTTCTCGGGATTGTATCGTAGTTCTGCTATGCCGGCAGTTGTCGGCGAGCTACGTATACCAAAGTTGTAGAACTTGCATGCCATTTTATCGATATGTTCCTCTATTGTGTCGATGTCTGCCCAGGCATGCAAATCTGTTATTCTGGTATGGCGACTCGCTGAGAAGGCGGCATGTAAGTAGCGATTTTGTATCTTTTGGAGCGAGTTTTTATGTGTTTTTGCGACAGAGCTCCAGACAGGGGCCCCGTACAATAGAGCTGGCCTGATTATTGCCTTGTATATTATGATTTTATTTGCTGGACTTAAAAAAGATCGCGGCCTAATCAGCATGCTTAAGCTCTTGTATGCAGCCTCATTTTTACTTTTTATATGCAGGACGTGCTTGCTAAAGTTTAGCCTTGTGTCAAATATGATGCCTAAATATTTGACTTCATTTTTTACATTTATTGTGGTCCCTTCAATTACGAGAGGCGTTATCTCGGTGTCTTTAATTTTCTTGTAAGTATCGCAAGCTCGGTCTTTGGGATATTTAGGCTAATTTTCCAGTTTTGGTAGAAGGGTAGCAGGATGTCAAGGTGGTCCAAAAGTTTCAATTTCGCTGCCTGTGCTATCCGCGATTGCGTGTACACCGCAGTGTCGTCAGCGTAGAGCGCTAAATTGGATTCTGGGAAAGATGGGATGTCCGCTATGTAGTAGTTAAAGAGCTGGGGTGATAAAACCGTGCCCTGCGGCACTCCGGCCTTTAGTGGCCTTATAGACTATTCGGCCCCACCACGCACGTACGGAGAAGGTGCGTTCGGCAAGGTATGACTGTATCAGCGCCACTAAATGCATAGGAAAGCTATATTTGACATACATTTTGTATAGTAGGCCGTCATGCCATACCCTGTCGAAAGCCCTCTCAATGTCCAGGAGGAGGAGTGCGGTACTTTGCTGCCGATTGAAGCTGTCAATAGTATCTTGAGCAATTTTTGCCGCTAGCATAGCCGTGCTATGCTTGGCTCTAAATCCAAACTGCTCTTTTGGAAGGACCTTGAGCTTTTCGGCCATGTCACCCATCCTGGACAAGAGGAGCCTTTCAGCCACCTTCCCCATAGTAGGCAGCAGAGAAATCGGTCTATAAGAGCCGGTTAATTTCGGGTCTTTCCCCGCCTTATGTATCATTACTACATTCGCGCGCTTCCAGGTAGTCGGGAAGTGCTGTAGGCGAATAATGGCGTTGACAATATGCATGAAGTGGATTAGGGATGGGACTCTTGTTTCGGTTCGGTTCGAAGCAAGACCTGTTTAGGATTTCGCAGGTCAATAGAGATCTGCGAGCTTTTACTTTCGAATTTTCGGACATTGTAGCGCATATTTTTGCAAGCTATACTAGTTGCTGCTTCTGTTCTCCTGATCAAAAGCAACAATCTAGGGTCGTAGTACCACTATTTTACCAGTATATCCGGGGCGGATCCCGGATCCCACCCTGAACCGATGTCGTACAAATCGGACGACAACGTTTCGCTCATCTCGGTCGAGTCAGACTCGGAAAAACCTCAAAGTTATACCAGGATAAACCTATATCTAGGTAAGATCAAAAAACACCCGAAATGTACCAAGTGCCTCGAATTAATACCGCTCCTGACGAGCTCGAGTAGAGGATCGAATCTTGATATTAAAACGGCAATAGATACGACTAAGACCCATCTAACGCGGGACCACAAAGCGGTCTTCAAAAGGCCTGCACCTGTACAGCCCCGTATAGACTGTGGCACAAAAAAGATAGCAGATAATGTGAAACCCACAGGAGGTACCCAAACGTCCCCTAACTTTACAAAGAAGCAAAAGTTAGGGAACGAAAAACCAGCAGAATCACAAAAAGATGACCAGCAAAAAACTATCGAACAAGAAACGCTGCAAAAAACCGAGACATCGCATCAGCCTAGAGACATGGAGATGCCCTTGGATGCGCCGTTTGAATCTGCGCATATCCTGCAAGATACGAACGGAAAGGACAACTTTAAGCCACCGTTTAAGACGATACCGTTTAAGAAGGGCATTAGAATGGTCAATTTAGACGTAGGAGGAGAACCACCTCAGCGAAAACCACCCCCGGTTGAAACAAGCAACCGGTTTGAAGTCTTGACAGACACAGAGGCCGAAGAAGCAGGCGATGCAAGTAGCATCGCCTCTTCGTTAGAACCTACAGCGCGTAAGGTGCGTAGGAAATCGAAATCTGCGCGAAAAACGCCTATGAAAAACCCGAAAGAGACCCCTAAAAAGAAGCCTGCACTACCACCGCCGATAGTGATCAAGGGAGGCGCCCAAGACCATGGCGTAATTAAACAGACGCTGCAAGACATGCATGTCACCGAGTACTCACTGAAGTACACGCGGAACTCCGTCATCATTTATTGCTCCCAGAGTAAAGACTGGGCCAATCTTAAGCGATTATTTGAACGTGAGAATGTCGAATTCCACTCTTATGCGGAAGCCTCGCAAAAAACTCACGCATTCGTTTTGCGAGGGCTCGACGGCGGCTTCACAACGGACGACATTCGAACACTACTAGCTGAAGAGCACGGCCTAAGCGTCAAAGTGGCATACGAAATGAAAAAGACGAGAGTTCCGATGTACCTAGTCGTCCTAGATGCGACAATAACATTGAGAAAGCTCAATCAAGACTGCAGGCTCCTCTCTCACGTAAGAGTATCGTGGGAGAACCGCCGTGCATCGAAAACCAGTATGCAGTGTAAGAGGTGCCAGGGGCATGGCCACTCGATGACATACTGCCAGCGAAGGTGGGCATGCTCCAAATGTGCAGGAGCACATCAAATTACAGAGTGCCAAAGTGACACCGTCAAATGCGCAAACTGTGGCGGCAACCATAGGTCAATTAGCGATGTCTGCCCGGTCTACATCTTTAAAATGCAGCAGGCACAGCAAACACAACCAACCAACGCCCCCAAGAAGAAAGAGTACAAGCAAGCACCACCCCCAGCCAACCCTGCGTGCAAGCAAGGAAGAATACCAACCCCAGAGAGTCAGCGCGAGAATACGACCAACAATTCCCGCAATTACGCAGTCGAGAGCAACCGCAAAACGCGCAAAATACGCAGGTTAGTCACAGTATCATTGGCTCAAATCTAAATAATGTAAATAATAAAATATCTAACCCTCAGCAACCCCCTAAACCGCAACCATTAGATTCAAATAATCTCATGAACAATATTAATAATCTGCAATTAGCGGTAAACAATGTTAATAGTCTGGTAAATTTTGCCGAACTAACTCGAGCCTTAAATGACTATGCAAACTTATTAGCAGCATGTCATGGAAACAAATTCGAGATATTGCAGGTCTCGATACGTTTCTTTTCGGAAGAGCTCGATACATATAATATATAATTGTTAAGATGCCTATTAACATTCTTTGTTGGAATTGTAATGGCAGGGAGTTTAAAAGTTTCATTTATGATAATCCCTACTTTCATGTAATATTTTTGTTAGAAACAAAAATAAATGCACAATTCACGTTAAAATTCTACGATCGTCATGTACTGAGATTTGATAGGCCAGATCGACTCGGAGGAGGCGTGGCCTGTCTGATTAGTAGGTCGGTCCGTTATAAGCAGGTCCTTGGCCTGCGGACCGTCATTGAACACGTAGCTCTCGAGCTTGACGGCGGCCTGCGGTTAGTCGGCGCTTACTCTCCCCCGGGTCTCCGCCTCCAGGATGAAGATGTTCTTGCTTTACTACCTGCTGGCAGGAGGACGCTGCTGTTGGGATATATCAACGCAACACACGCTAACTGGCGTGGTACTTCCAACAGGAGCGGACGCTTGCTTTACAGGTTAGTGGAACAAAACATTGATTTAACGTACCATCAAACTCCCAATCCTACACACGTCCATGATGCTTTTTCCAATCCGTCGTTCCTGGATATAGCCATTACTCGAGGAATAATTGGCGCATCTGCGCTTATTGAGCTGAATGAGTTAAACTCGGACCACCTCCCAATCAAGATTAGTCTACACACTAGACTGCACGTAGAACAGGAAACTATCCTCTCTTTTCGTAATCTTGATTGGAAGGAGTACCGAGCGAGACTCAGCCAGGCAACAATCATTCCGAGACAAATTGACTCTATCCCAGAACTTGAGAGCGAGGTGCATGCTCTTGTCACAAATATCCAGCGCGTCAGAGACGCAATATGCCCCACTGTCAGCAAGCGTCCGTTTGTTGACACACTCCCAGACCACATCCTAGACCTAATCATCCTCCGAAATCGTATCCGGCGTAGGTGGCAACACTTTAGGGTAGCCAACGACCGGCTCCTTGTCAACGAGCTGACGGAAGCGATTAAAGTACAGATCACTACACACAGGAATGACCAGTGGATGGCTTATGCCAATTCCATAAGCAGAGAAGATGGCTCGCTGTGAAAGCTCGCTAGGCGAATCCGCGGAGGCACTGCAGAATTTCCTGAAATTCGACATCAAGACGATGTCATTACTGACAACAGCGGGAAAGCAGAGGCCTTCGCGGATTACCTAGAGAGCGTCTTCAGCGAGACACCAAACTCCACGCCTTTCCATGAGCATGTAGACGATATTGTGGGGCGCTTCAAAGCCACAAAGTACCCAATCGCCCCTGAAGCTCTTAATAAACTCCTTGTCTCACCCCGTGATATCAAGAGAGTACTTGCTACTCTACCCGGAAACAAAGCCCCCGGTCCCGACGGCATTCCGTATATTCTCTTAAAGAATATGCCGAATAAAGCCGTCATCCACTTAATGCACATCATAAATGCAATTTTACGCTTACAACACTTTCCGCTTTCCTGGAAGAAAGCGGTGATAATTCTGTTTCTTAAACAGGGCAAGGATGCGAGGCTAACATCCTCATATCGCCCGATCTCTCTCCTGGACACGCTAGGAAAAGTAACCGAAAAGCTCATAATGTCGAGAATGAACAGTGTCGTCGAAGATCTGCGGATCTTGCCTCCGGAGCAGTTCGGCTTTCGCTGCTGACATAGCACAACAACTATGCTCGCAGCGAAAATCGCACAAGACTCGCTCGAAGGCTTTAATGAAAGCAAATCGACGGCATTGTTACTTCTCGACATTGAGAAAGCATTCGATAAGGTATGGCATAATGGGCTTATCTACAAGCTTTTTGCTTCTTACGGCATGCCACTACATTTAGCATCCCTCATTGTGTCGTACCTTGCGGATCGCTCCTTTTCGGTTCGTATCCACAGCAATATATCAACGCCAAGACGCATCACGTCTGGTGTCCCTCAAGGAACAGTTTTATCACCGCAATTATTCAGTCATTTTATAGCTGACTTCCCGTCTCATCCCGCAACCTCTTTTGCCCTGTATGCTGATGACACTGTGATATATTCACAGTCATCGGACATACAGGTAGCAAAAAGAACTTCACCTCAACCTGCTTCTTCCCTATTATAGGGATTGGAAGATCACCCTAAACGCGACAAAGACTGAACTGGGTATTCTGACACACAAGCGCCATGTAGACATGACGCCTATCACTGTAGGCAACACGGCTGTCAGCCCTGTAGACCCAGTCAAATACCTATGGATAGTCTTTGACCGCAAGCTCCTTTTTGCCAAGCACGTCGCGGCGATCAAGACGAAAGACATAATAGTACGCAAAAGCTTAAATCCGCTTATTAAAGCGCGATCATATTTAAGCCCTACAAACAAACTCACGATATACAAGTCAATAATAAGACCGACACTACTTGGTGCTCAGTTGCAAAAACCCACATGAGACACATACAGACAATACAAAACAGATACCTGCGGGCTGCTTTTTCATTGACATTGTTGGGCCGTGTTCGGGTAACCGAATTGCATCATATGTCCAACACTGAGTTCATTGATTACCATATTAATAGGATTTCTAGTAAATTCTACGAGTATGGCATCAGGAAATCAGAAGTGACCGCAAGTATCGCGAACATACGGTATAATCCACTACTAAGACCTAAACACGGACCGCTATACAGACATACGGACCTATTTTACCAAGAACTTAGACCACCATGAACAACCAAACACACACACGCAACGTACAAGACAGAAAAATCTATACGTAAATATTATTCACATTAAGCCGTGAATTTTTATTAAATTCAACGATATTGACCGGCTTAACGAAGAAATTAGACTCGATCAGCAATGAACGAGATCTGATTGGCCGAGGGGCCTCCCACGAGCCTACTTATACTGACAACTCACACAGATGACACAGACAAATCCGCATCACTACCAACGTAGATACGACACCGCGCGTGCTGTCCCCTCCAAGCAAAGTCCACGTGTTCCGGGCGAACGATTATATATTGTATGTAACTTCAGAGCACAAACTTGAGCATATTTGTGTATAAATATGTACAGACATGTACATATTCCCTCAATTGGCATTCAATGTCACCCAATTGTACATAGATGTATATATTGTATATATTTTATGTTACATATGTTGTGCCGTTTGTATCGTGTAATGATAATGCAGGTTTTTTTTTTTGTACAAACTTTTCCTGCAATAACCAAAGCTTGAGACACCAAGCAATTTCATTGCTAGCGGATCAATACAGCCCTTGGGCAAACGCTAACGCAATTAAATTGAAGGGGCAACCCAAATAATTATATGCCAATGTTACTGCTGACTAGCAAGCCATTATAAGGGCCGACACCAGCCCATAAGCCGTACGGTGTTTAGTACGTGTGTGTGTGTTGCGCAGTGAAGTGCGATAATGAAACACGCGAGACGAGAACACGCAGCGAAAACAGACAGTGGCTAGCTTATAAGTATATATTATGTCAAATTTGAATAATAAATGATTCTGATTCTGATTCTGGATTAGGGATTTTTTAGGTAGATTACGTAAGGTTAAGTTGGGTAGAGTGTCATGTCCCGGGGCTTTATTTCTGGGCAGATGGCTAAGAATTTTCTTGAGTTCAGGTGGTGTGACTTGGAGTTTGTTCATAGTCTTTGGAGGGAAGGGGTATTTTTGGCATTTGAATTTGTTACTTGTCATGGTTACGTCAGTGTGGAAGGGAGTAATGCCTGGGTTTTCAACGTGTATGCGCTCCAGGAAGTCCGCGAAAGCCTCCCCTTTGCCCTGGTCACTGATGACTTCCAATCCATTGTGTTGAATGGCCGGGAGGGGCGCGAAGGTTCCGCGGACATTCCTGGCGAGTTTCCAGAGGGATCCGTCTTGTCTGTTTATTGTATTTATTTACTCCATCCATTTGTTCGTCCTGTAGTCTCGTATTTGTATTTTAATTGATTCGGTTAGTGTATTGACACGAATTCGGTCGATGCGTGCTCTATTCCTTTTCCATCTACGCCTGATTCTGTTTCTAAAGGCGATTTGGTCTAGGATGTGATTAGGAAGGGAGTCAGCAGGGCGTTCTTTCCTGACTGAGTGAAGTAGAGTATCTCTGATACGCTGGATGTTTAAGGTAAATGTCTGGACTTGAGCCTCCAATTGCTGGACGCTGTCAATCTGCTTAGGGACCACCGTCGCCGTGTTAAGTCTACGTCGGAACTCCCCCCAGTTGAAGTTCTTATAAGACATGCAGGTCTCCCTGCTCTCACAGTGCCTTTCTTTTAGTCCAAATACAACTGGGAGGTGATCCGAATTTAGAGTATCCATTGTGCGTAGAGGCGAGATATCGGCGATTCCCCTCGAAATCGCAACATCCAGATAAGAGGCATTTTGAGTAAATTTTGAGTAGAAAGTGGGAAGCTCGGAGCGGTGGAATGTGAAATCCTGGTTACTTTCTATTATTGAATATAATATTCGGGCTGATCTGTTTGTCGACACACCTCCCCATATAACATGGGGTGCGTTTAAGTCGCCAATCAGAAAGTCCTCCTATTGTTTGGGAAGAAGGCGTGGAAGTCTTCGCGGGTAAAGGGGGAGCGAGGGGGGGGGGGGGGCATGAGCCCCCAT
>JAEQML010068351.1:0-18350 GCA_016904865.1 Pissodes strobi | reverse complement strand
TCTACTTAAATGCCCAGAGCTTCCTTGTTTTACAAATGACGAATCCTCGGAAGCTTCCGAAGACGACTTTGAGTACATGGATAGTGAGTTTGAAAGCGAGAATGAATAAAATATTTCTTCTACGAGCCTGCGCAAAGTAGCTACTTTGCGCACGCTACTCAGTACGCAAAGTAGTACTTTCCCGCACGCTATGCGGGAAAATGTGCGGGAAAGTAAAATTCTCTAAAATCACCAGAGACAAGAAAATGTTCATATATTTTTAGAAACTTTACACTTTTGGACTTTTTATGCAATATAAGAAACCGTTTTAAGTAATAATTATACTCTTTTCCTTAAAAGTTTCCGTAATTCGCGATATTGTAACTTAAACCAAAAACCATATATTTTGAAATCCTCGGTATAGTAAGAAATTATGTCAAGCAACAATACTTATAATTGTCAGATTGACAGATTTTGAACAAATCTAGGTGTAAAACGAAGTATCCCAAAAAACATAATCCTCAGCGTCGCTAGAAAGCCTTAAGAAAATGGATAGTTCTAATGACCCCAAGATTTACCTGAATGTATCCTGGCACGTGGAAGAAAAATGTGATTGATCGAATTATTTATGCAACATAAGAAAACCGTTTTAACTCTTAATCATTCCCTTTTCTCGCAAAGCTTCCGTAATTCGCGATATTACAACTTAAACTAAAAACCATATCTTTTTAAGTAATGTCAGGTCAACAATAATAGTCATATTTTATTTATTTATTTTATTTATTCACCTTTCTTCCCTAGATATGCACAACATATATGGAAAACGTCAAAAATATACAACAGCAAAACAAGAACATTGAGTATACGTGAACATCAAATCTGATCACAATTAAAATATTCATCTAAATTATAGAAGCTATGTCTAAGTAATTTACTTTGAACAATGCGTTTGAACATCGGAATGCTTTTTATATTTTTAACTGAGTCAGGCAATTTATTATAGATTTTTACTGGAAGTATTGCAGCACTATTGGCAACTATAGTTAAGTTATGTTTCGATAATAACATAATTGAAGTATGTCTTAGGTTATAATTTAACTCCCTATTCTCGAAGGACATATACAAATTTGGGTGTTTTTTAACATTTAAAACGCAGGACAGCACGTACATAGATACAACGGTCAGCATTTGAAGATTTTTAAACAATTCACGGCACGAATACAGACGAGACTTAAAAAGCATCGTACGTATGATTCGTTTTTGAAGCAAAAATGCGCTATGAATTGCGGAAGATCCCCCCCACAGAATAATACAATAATTTAGCTTTGAATGAATGTGCGCATAATAATATGTTTTAAGTACGTCTAAATTTACAAGGTTACGAAGTTTTAATATCACGTAGTTTTGTGTAGCAAGGTTTTGATTTACCTGATCAATATGATCAGTCCACTTTAGCTGAGAGTCCAAATAGACTCCCACGAATTTCGTTACATTTTTTTGTTGAATTGTGGTACCCTTAACAGAAGCATAAACACTAAAATCCACAGAACCTGGCGAAAGTAAAATCATTTCGGTTTTTGAGACATTTAAGGCTATGTAATTTTTTTTGCAATAATTTTGCATTTGGTTTGCACATGCACTAGTCCTACCTGAGAGGTCCTCAATATCTCGCCCCGACACGACGATACCAGTGTCATCCGCAAATTGTGACATATAACATTTAGGAAAGTACTCCCCAAGATCATTAACAAACAAGATAAACAGAATTGGTCCCAAGGTACTTCCCTGGGGGACTCCCAAACCTACTTCCCTCGGTTCCGACTGCAATTCATACCCCGAAACAGTAACCTTAACTCTCTGCACTCTGTTTTGAAGGTAGGTTTTTAACCAATGATGCGATTTTTTCTCAATACCCATTGATTTAAATTTTAACAACAACAAGTCATGCCTCATGGTGTCAAAAGCACGTGAAAGGTCAAAATTAATACACAGAGTCCTGCTCCTTCCGTCCAAGTTATGCATTATAAATTTGATTAACTCTAATAAGGCAAGTTCTGTTGAACGTCCCTCGCGAAACCCATATTGGGATGAATTTATTATTTTGTTTATACCAATAAAATGTTTTAAGTTGTCACTAAATGCGTTTTCATAAACCTTAGAGAATACAGAGAGCAAGGAAATGCCACGATAATTAGAAATTTGTTCCACCGATGCTTTTTTATATATAGGAACAATTATAGATTGTTTTAATAAGGTAGGAAATAGACCATCATCAAATGAATAATTTATCAATGTCGCCAGAGGAAACTTCAAATGCTCTATTACATGACCCAACAGTGAACAAGGAATACCATCAAATCCTTTAGAATTTTTTCTCGAAACTTTTTTTAGAATAGTACCAACTTCATCAGGCAATATATGAAGTAAACTGATTTTTTGTGACGCCAATGTAGCATTCTTTGCGTAATAATTTTCATTTAATTGTGGAGGATTCTGTGGTATTAATTTTTAGGAGCATCCAGGAAAAAAGTGTTAAAAGCTTCCGCAGACTTATCTAAGTCAATAATAGTATCTCCATCCTTAAGTTTATTAGGCAACGAGTTTAAACCTTTATTGGTGGTCTCACTCTTTATTATATTCCAAACCGCAGACGATTTATTATCTGATGCTAATATTTTGTTATTGAAATAATGTCTTTTAGCGTTGTAGATACTTTTTTTGTGTATTTTTTTCAATTCAGAGTAAGTATTATATAACAATGGACAATTTGAGTGTTTGTAGGTTTTATAAATGTCACGAAGAAGTTGACCCCGGTTTTTAATTTCTGGTGTAATCCAATCGTTATTTTGATGCGATTCTTTTTTTTTATAATAATACTCTTCTGGAAAGCACAAGTCAACTATTATTGAAAATCTTTTGAAAAAAGAAACAAACATTCCATCCGCATTCTGTCCCTGTTCAAAACAAGCATTCCAATTTTCACCCGCCACCGTATCAATAAAATTCTTTATATTAACAGCAGACCCAAAATGTCTACGATACATAAAACGACAAACATCACTATCAACAACCTGGTTACCCAAAAAAGCAATTCGCTGCATAAAATTATCAGAGAGATCACAAAAAACAGTATCACAGGCAAGTTCAAAAAAACTTAAATTTGTAAAAATATTGTCAATTATAGAACCTCGTTGACCCTGCACTCTCGTAAAGCCTTCTATACAAGGTGAATAACCAAATGCGGAAAACAAGTGCAATACATTTTTTGAGTCAATATTTAAATTATTGGGGTCAAAATTAACATTAAAATCACCACATACAAAAGACCTTACAGAAGCAAAATGTTTTGTACACATAATTTGATCTAGTATCCTATTAAAATCAACAATATCGCCACTAGGCGGTCTATACAAGCATAAAATATTTACAGTACTATCATTCAGTATTACTTTACAGGATACAAATTCAATAATATCTTCAATAGGCTCTATCTTAATATTAAGGTTTTGGCAATTTATACGCATTCTTACAAATACAATTACGCCTCCGCCTTTACTGTTGGAGCGGCAAAAATAACTGCCTATTTTATATTCTGGCAAAATTACATGCTTGATTTCACTTTCGGTAAACCAAGTCTCTGTCAACCATACAATATGTGGAAAGTTCAATGACTCTAATAAAACATAGAGTTCTGTCAATTTAGTTCTAGCACTTCTAATATTCAAATGGCAAATCACGATTTTGTCATCTTTACCCAAAGAAACCTCCGGAGTTGTTAAATTTTCTTCGAAAAAACCTGAACTGCTTAACCACAACTCCCATTGGCCACCTATTGGGGTCATAACACTGGGCGAGCAGGTCATCATTATGAGAAGTACTTACACGAAAGGCACAGTTATTACCCTTGGAATCCAACTTACTCACCTCAAATTGAAGTTTAGGCCATTGGGTTGTCAGATGTTCACGAACGTTATCTTCAGTAGTTGTTTTACAACATCGACCGACGTACATCCAAATCTTGGATTCAGGGCCCAAAATCCATTGGAAGTTGTACTACTTGAACTACCCCTAATGACTCTTGAATCATTTTTTTTGCTGTTTTGTGCCATGTTAGTGGAACGTTGACTAGGTTCAGAAGATCTAACAGATTCCTGCCTTTTACAAAGTGTCTTGGTTTTGCATATAGGCTGCAACAAAGAAGGACTGTCGACGCTAATGATTGTGTCCACAGAGCCCGAAGACTCATTGAGTTCGTCCGTTTCGTTGGAGATTTTAGACAGTCGAAGTGCTCTCAACTCCAATGCCAAAATGCTAATTTTATCCACAAGAGGTTGTATGGCCGAGTTCACTGCAGATTCAATAATTTCTCTTATTTCTTCCTTGGAGATCATTTGCTTAATAGTACTATTGGCTGTTTTTCTGGTCTCAATAGTCATCTTGAAAATCCAATCACACAATTAAACAAAATAAGACAAACTAACGTCAGTCTGACAACGTCGCTATACAAAACTGTTATTTTTACTTAGTCGAAGGCAAAATATGACCTTTGTACCTATATCAACAGAATCATATATTAAGCTCTTTACGGAATTATTTCGTCAATTTAAACAGCTTTTTTTACTTACTGTTTATACATGATGCATTAAAAGGTGAATTTTGACTTTGTAATTAATAAGAATTATTAAAACTCTTGGAAATCACTATTTACACTTAGCAATTTTCAAACATGTATTAGACAATGAAACGCGACGTTGCCTATTGATCAATATTATTTAGAGATATGTTTCTATAATAACGAGTATCGTGGGAGAACCGGAAGATTTTGATATTTGCTTTAAATGTAAATTTATGTGCCAAGTGATCACCTAAATGGCGGTTAAATACCTTAGACTCATAGAACTCCAAGTCGATATTAGTAGCCACATAATCAATCACAGTGGCACTAGTATGACCTTTAATATTTGTAAAAACCCTTGTTTTATCGGATGTAGTAACTTTTAAATTTAAGGAGCAAAACAAATCATCTAATTTTTTTTTGGGTAGAGATTCCTTGGTATAATCAATATTTAAGTCCCCACAAAAAAACAATATTCCCAACATAATTTGCAACACTTGCAACAGCAGTGCTTACAGAGTTTAGAAACATGTCTAAATTACCATTAAAGGGGCTAATCTAATCTAATATCATTTATTTGGTTCATTACAAAGGTATTTGGACACTTAAACCTATCATACATAAACTAACATTCACACAATACATGGCCGGCGGGACGCCTGCATCTTGCAAGATGCTTTTGTGACCTCGCAACGGTTGTACGCGCAAAAATAGGGCTCGATCGACTGCCCAGTCTATGTTTAAGATAGGCAGGTGGCAATGCACGTTGTAGTTGTTGTCTTACTTGGGTTGGTAAAAACCCCATGTCTCGGTTCACTGGTGTGTTCATACTCTCATTCATACGTGCATGAAACTATCAATGATAGCTTCAATGAGGAGAATTGCAATGATTATTAGCGATAATCTCGACGAAGTGCAGCCATGCTACGCCTGCCGGAACAAAGAGCGCAGTGGACGGTTTGGCAGCAGTTGTTCGACTGAGGTCGAGCCGCTTGCCGGACCGTATTTATACGGTTTGCTAGTCCCTTAGCAAGCCCCACCCACCATGCTTTTGGGTCATAGTGGGAGGGGCCAGCCTTGGGCTAGCAATAGTCGTGAGAATTAGGTCACCTTCTGTGCTCCTGCTACTTTTCATTTTTGCGAAAAGCAACAGGGTGGGTTTTTAGGGGTGAATGAGGGTGGGTTTTACAGGAGCGGTGTGAAGTGTTCAAGGAGGTCTAGGATCAAGGAGGAAAAAGGTCGTTTTCCCATGTATGGGCCCGTGTTTGGCTCTAAAGTTCGGATTATATTTAGTATCTGCAATATTGGCAGTCTTCGGCGAGCCGTGAATACCATACTCGAAGAATCTGCACGCGAGTTTGTCTACATGTTCCCTGACATAGTCGACATGGGGCATCGCGTGCAGATCTGCGGTTCTAGTGTACCAGCCCGCCGAAAGCGCAGCCCTTAAGTGCCGGTTTTGGATTACTTGCAGTTTCTGCATTTGATAATCCGAGATAGAGCTCCAAACCGGTGCTCCATACATAAGAAAAGGTCTGGTGATGGATAGGTAGAGGGTGATTTTGTTTGCGGGGCTCAAAAAGGAACCATGCCTGATAAGGGGTCTTAACTTATCGCATATTATGCGATTTTTGTTGTTGGGTGTTATTGATAAGGATGGGAAGGGTTTCGGTATTTTTGAATTTTCGAGTGAAAATAGCTAACTCAGTTTTATTGGCATTTAGCTTGATTTTCCAATCCGAGTGGTATTGACTTATAAGTGCCATATAGGCAGCGATGTTATTTGTAGCCTCTTGCGCGCTAGGGGCTTTGGAGTAGAGGGCAGTGTCATCGGCATAGAATGCCAGGGATGAGTGAGGGTGGGAGGGAAGATCTGCTATGTAATAGCTGAATAGCTGCGGTGATAGTACTGTTCCCTGCGGGACACCAGCCTGAATCGGCCTCAAGGTTGAATCTGAGTTGTCGATACGTACCGAAAAGGAGCGCCCGGCCAGATATGACACGACCAGGGCTGCAAAGTGCAGCGGAAAGCCATGTTTTACAAATAATTTATAAAAGAGGCCGTTATGCCATACCCGGTCAAACGCCCTCTCAATGTCCAGAAGTAATAAGGCGGTGCAATGCCCTTCATTGAACCCCTCGTATATGTCGTGCACGATCCTCGCGGCAAGCATGTTAGTGCCATGCCCACCGCGAAAACCGAACTGTTCGTCCGGTAATACACGGAGGCTCAGGGCGGCCTCATTAAATCTAGACAGTATGAGCTTTTCGGCAACTTTGCTCATTGTACTAAGCAGTGAAATAGGGCGGTAGGAGCTCGTCAGCTTCAAGTCTTTCCCATGTTTAGGAAACAGTACTATTCGCGCGATCTTCCACGAGCTGGGAAAGTGTTGCAGACGTAGCATAGCATTCACTACATGCATTAAATGTACAAGGGTTTTTTGAGGTAGTTTTTTGAGGATGATGTTGGGGATGTTATCAAGCCCCGGAGCCTTATTCTTGGGCAGATGGTTCAGAACCTTGCGTAGCTCGGCTGGAGTGACAAGAAGTTTACTCATAACAGGGGGCGGAATTGGATATTTGAAGTTCGAAAACGGCTTTATGAACTCCGTGATATGAGCGTGCAATGGCTCGGTATCCGGTGCTTCCCTGTGTACACCCTCAAGGAAGTCCGCAAAAGCCTCAACCTTGGCCTGATCGGTCATTACATCCTCGCCGCGATGGCGAATAGCGGGGATGTCAGTTGGGCTACTGCGAACCTGTCTCGCGAGATTCCACAGGGAGCCATCCCCCGTGCCTAGCCCATTCACGAAGCTCATCCAAGTCGCATCCCTGTGTGCACGAATATTCTTCTTTATTTGGGCCGGTCATTTACAGCGCGGTTCCTCTGCCACCTGCGTCGAACTCGATTCCGGAGATTAATGAGGAGAAGGATATCATCAGGAAGAGATTCCGAAAACGGCTTCTTCCTGACTTTCGGACATAGTGCGTCTCTGACGTGCTGTATATTGCGGGTTAAAGTGTTCACTTCATTCTCAAGCTCTTGGACGGAGTCTATTTGCCTCGGGATGACAGTTAGGTCTCCTAATCTCGCTCGAAACACCCTCCAATCAAGATTTTTATATGAAATCCGCTGGATTTCATCGGCTTCCGGCCGCCTAACGTTAGTTAGACTCATCCTGATTGGGAGATGGTCCGAGTTGAGATCGCCTATGACCTTGGGTCGTGCGGCGCCTGCCACCCCTCGAACAAATGCCACGTCCAAGTGCGAGGGGATGTAACGTTCACTATAGTATGTAGGTTCGACTGTTCTTAGGTACTGGACTTCCAGATTGCCTTCAATCAGATTGCGGACGACGCGTCCTTTATGGTTTGTGTAATTGTTGCCAAATGCCGTGTGCTTGGCGTTGAAATCACCGATCAATACTGAACGTTTGCCTGGTTCGATGAATGCTAAGATATCAGCTTGCGTTATGCGCAGATCAGGGGGAGCGTACGCGCCGCTGACACACAGGCCACCTTCCAGCTCGACGCTCACATGTTCAATGAGCGATCTTACGTGGGACCGCCTTTTATACTTGAGCGTCCGGTGTATCAGGCAAATCACGCCTCCCCCTTCTCTGATTGGTCGATCAAAACGTTCAGTTGCATATCCACGAATTTTGATTTTAAAATCCGCAGCTAAGCGCGTTTCTAACAAAAAAGCAATCTGAAAATTGGATTTGTACATGAAATATCTAAATTCGTCGAGCTTATTTCTAATACCATTGCAATTCCAGGATAGTATATTAAGAAGGAGCATTGAAAACAAGCCATCTAAATATTATATTTGTGAATTTCGGAGGTAAAGAACTGCAAGGTACCTTGCAGTATCTTTACTTTATCTCCGTTGCATGCTTCAAGCATGCTGCTGAATCCGTCGAAAGCGAAATACAGCTCTGATATGTTAACAAGTGAGTTAATTTTGTTGACAACATTTGTTAAATTTGTGATCATATTATGTGCGTTATTTGCATTGCCACTTACCCCGCTACTTTGTGGCGCGGATTTCGTCTGTTGCGAAGCCTTGAGCGTATTAGGGAATTCTTTGTCGTAATTCTCAGGGGGTGGTGCTCTTCTACCTTGGGGTTGGCGTTGAGGGGGTGCTTGAGGTTCCGGTTGCGGGTCCGTACTTCTTTTTGTACCCCGGCCTTGGTTCCCTGAAGGCCCGCGCCCCTGCCAGGCTGGCGTGGCGGGCGCGGGAGCTGGTTTAAATTGTCTAGGGGGTTGCTTGCTGATTTGCAATTGATTTATTTTAAATAAATATACCGGGCAATCTAGATCGATTGCTCGATGTGGGCCCCCACAGTTAGCACACTTAACTGTGGTGCTGTTGCAGGACGTAATTTCATGCGCCTCAGCGCATATGCTGCACTTAAAGTTCTTAGTGCAGAAGGACATGGAGTGTCCATGCCCCTGGCATCTCCTGCACTGCATAATGGGGCGAGTGTTTCTTCTGTGTTCCCATGTTATTCTGATATTCATAATTGTTCTAATATCTTGTTGAATTTTCTTGAGGGTTACAGAAGCCTCTGTAACTACAAGGTATAGCGGTTCTCGAGTCTTTTTCATCTCGAAGACGTTTTTTATATTATATCGGTACTCATCCGTGATGAACTTTTTAATTTCGTTCACGGGAATATCGCCGTCGAGTCCTCTGAGTACGTATGCCCTCGTCTTCTGGTTTTTCTCTGCATATGTATGGTATTTAATGCTTTCGTTATCCATGACTCTTTTGAAGGTAGCCCAGTCTTTTTCTTGCTCGAAATAAAATATTGTGCTGTTTTTAGCATATTTTATTGAAAATTTTTGAATTTGCATATTTTTCATGTCGGTTAATAATGCCGAGTGCGCTTTTAACTTACCCTCCATAACTACGGGGGGTGGTGGCCCTGGTTTGGTTTTCAATACCGATTGAGCTTTTTGCTTAATGCGTGTGCTAGTGCGGGTAGGAACTCTCTTTGTTTTGTTGCTTACGTTCGACAAAGAATTAACACTTTGTGCATCGTCGGCGTCGTCTAAGTCGGATAATACGTCATATTGGTTGGTAGTTTCGATGCTCGAGGGTCCGCTGAAGTCTAGCCTAACCTCTTTGACGTTTTTCTTAAAGGGTATAGTCTTTAAGGGTATTTTAAACCCTTCAGTGTCGGTTCGTCCTATCAGGAGCGCAGAATCTAGACGCGCATTCGGATTGACCTTGTCCAAGGTTACGGTCGCTGCAGGCTGGTTGTCGCCAGGGCTTTTTTCTGACACTTCTTTTGTCGATGTGTTTTGCTCGACTTCCATATCCGAGCTGTCATTGAGATTTTTTTGCCGTTTTTGCGATCTTCGGCCGGTGTCGATTTTAGCCTTGATTGAGGACTTTCTAGAGGATGTTGAGGGGGGTAGGTTATGTTGTTCTCTTAGGTGTTCTATGCCCTTAAGCAGATTTGGCATTATGTCTTCTGTGTTCATGTGTGTAACTGAGCACAGAGTAGGTGCGATTTCAGCGCATTTTTTGCATTCTGCAATAGTTATATTTAATCGCTTGTAGATGTAACGAGTACGGTTTAACACCGCATCACTAGGCGGGCCACTACGGGTGTCCTCTGACCGGACAGAAGAGGTGTCATCCTCCATGTCCGTCATTGCGGGGCAAATAAGGGTTGTTGCCGGGGTTACGGCCCCGGCGCCGGCGACTAAAAAGTTGAGCGCACTAGGCTTATATAAGTCTTTACTAAATATCCAGTAGATGTAAAGCAGACTAATCGACCAGTAGGTAAAATAAAACACGGTAAACGAAGTAAAACGCGTGCGGGCTCGTTTGCTGGAGACCCCGCTAAATCCAGTCCGTACAGTATATCGATACAATACGAAGTCATTAAAGGGGCGATAACAACAAATGATGCAATAATCTTTAAAAATGACACCACATAATTCGCTATGAGCGAAAGAAACATACTTTTTTAACCCTATGTAATAAGTTTTGCTTTCCTGGGTTCGTAGACTTTGAAATTTGCGAAATGCTTTATGTTTTAGTTCTGTCATTTTTTTTTAGATTATAAGTTAACCAGGGTGGTTTTGAATTCCTAAGATTTACCTTTCTTTCAGGAGCAAATTGGTCGAAATGACCTAGAATTTTATTGTTTAAAATGTTTACTCTGGTGTCTATTACATTTGAGGTATAGAGATCATGCCAATCAATTTCTTCAAGACTTTGTTGAAACTCAATAGAAGGTACCATTCCGAAATTTCTTCTCTTTTCTATTTTTTGAATATTACCCTAAAATATATGAGTTTCTAAATATATCATATATTATGATAATACATATATGGTGAAATAATAACTTGCTCTTCATTAAAAGTCTAACACGAATATGAATGAGGTGAAGTAACTGCCTATGTTGTTTGAATAAAGGGCATTGAAAATCATAATAAAGCAAGAATAACAGCACTCTCGCTCTATTATTTGGATTTTGAACCTTATTATTTATTTTATAATTTTATTTAGGTTATTTCATTTACAAGTGCGATAATATAAGATATACGCACAAAAGATAATACGGTCAAAAGCTATTCTCGTAAATCTCTCAGGTATATAAAGATTTAATTATAACTGTTAACAACTCTCGGAAAACCCTTGTCAGAAAATATACTTAGTGTCATTTGAAAGAGTTTCTTTTCTCTTCACCTATCAGCTGCATTGCCAGCAATTTCTTTGTCGTTTTTGGTCGCTAGATTACGCTCTCTAAAAAAATTAAGATATTTTGTGTTTCATGAGAAACTTAAATGCCACTTATAGATCAAGATTACTTAGCACCGAAATAAACGGTAAAAACGGCAAGTCCCTATGTTTTTTTTTTCTTAGCCAAGATATTAATGAATATGTAATAAATCCGGTATTCAAATGAAATATGAAACCCACAGTTCGGTCTAAATTCTAGAAATACTACAGATGATTTAAAAGTGAAAATATATAAGAGCTAAATATTTTTAAAGTGTTGTGGAATTTTGTTTAAAATGTCTTATGCATGGTATTTCAGTCATAACCCAAGTATAACTGAATAAAACATAAGTAGAATTTGGAACAAAGACATTGTAGCATAACATACATTTAACAAGATTGAATGAGATACGTTGTGCTTTGTCTTCAGTTTGTCAATGAACGTAACAGATTAACAAAAAAAACAATAAATACCTACGTTGCGTTGTATTATAACTGTAACTTGCACAATTTTACTTACTCAGAATGCGCCCGACTTGTACAAAATTAGGGAAATTTGAGGAATAAGGTGTGGTATGTAAAGCAAACCACAAATTTGTAAAACACCTACTTTATTAATTAGAGAGAAAACGTGCGATACTCAGCCTGGAATTCACAAGGGAAAAGAGCATGGCAGAGAAAACCTCGATCACAATTCAAAAAACCGAACCATGCTGCGCAACATTTATTAGTCTTATAAAATAGTTATTTGTTTTACTAGGCAGCAAAGTAGTAGATTGACTGCCGCGGCTGATAGTTCATAGCCGAGCGTAGCGAGGCTAGGAATTCAGCTAAGGCAGTCAATCTACTTTGCTGCCGAGTTGAACATATAATTTTTTCTCCGATTGTTTATAATGATATATGTATATTGTATATTTGCAAATTATTACAATTCCCACAGTCTTTTTATTTTTCCTGCAGTGATAAATTAAGACAATATTTGATAGAAATCGCAATTGTTGGAACGGTTGTCTGCTATGGAAATGTATATGTCCATAATAATTATAGTTTGACAACTTATGTCAAACGTTTTATTCCCATGGAGACTAATCACTTTGCTGCCTAGGCAGCAAAGTACTTACTTTGCTACCTGGACAGGAAAAGTAATACTTTGCTGATTGATATGTGTCTGCAAAATTAATATTTGCTGTCAATCGGAGAAAAAATAAATTACAGTCCCCGTGCCAAAATCTGTCGTTCCACACTTGTGACAACACATTTCAAAATGAAGAGTTTGGTATTAGTTAGCCAGACATCGCCGGCAGATACTGAGGTCCAATACGGGAAGCTACTGAGCTATAGTTGCAATTTGAGCCAATATCTCTAGAAAGATTATTTTAAATGATACATATTCATTCATGCTAGGATATTCGCCCAGTCAGGGGAGTAAAATGTTAGTAGATTCACCAAATCCCTTGCTTACAATCTCAGTCGTACTAACATTAAAATCCCAGGACGAAAATGCAGAAAATAATCTAATTTTGGTGTTCATTTAATGTAATGTTATTCACAGCATAAAACGATTTCAATAAATACATACACATGCTATATCATCCAATATGAACTATCCATAAAGATAAATAAATACTTGTACAAATTATGCTAATATATACCAATATTATAAATTTCATTCTACTGACCTGTAACAGCAACTTACACCATAAAAGAAAAACCACTCACAAAATACACTGTTCACTGCGCCGGTTTCAGATTTTTCTGTTCCTGGTCTCGAACGATACGATTCCGAATCTCCTAGAAAAAACCTCGCAAAATCCGACTTGAATTTATGATTTGTTTTTCTTTTCTTTACATGTAGATAGAGTATCCCAAAACTGAATGTATAAAGTCTAAGGAAATAATATTTCGAATAAGCGGTTTCCAACAACATATCTAAAATAATAATTATGGGAATCTATTTCTTTGATCACTTTTTGCAATTCCCCAGAAATAAATTACCGCTTTTATTCTAAAATGTGCCTCTTGAAACCAGGCAAAATATATTCCTGCAACTCGATGGCTGTCCAGCACATTTTCCAATTAATGTGCGAGAACATCTAAATCATCTATATCCAGACCGATGTATAGAAAGTGGAAGTTCGGTTCCCTGGGAAGCCGAGTCAGTTGATTTTACCTGTTTGAATTTTCATGTAAAGGGGCGACTAAAAGTTCTTGTCTTTCATGGCTAAGCAAGATATGAGAAATCTAAATGCAATTAGATTATAGTATTGTAATCTACTAAAATGCATAAGCTACTAAACAAATATCACTCTGTCGCAAGTTTGAACTTGAACTTGGAGATTGTTATATAAACATTAAAGGCAAACTATAAACGCGGGCAATCAACGGGAGCGACTTTGAACCTTATGAATGCAATGATCATCACTTTGTTTTATATAAATACGCTACCGAACCCTCAGTTCGGCAGACTTTAGTCTCACCTCCAGCTCCCAAGGTTAGTCACTTGACGACTGCCTTCTGGGTTCTATCCGCTCCTAAAGTTAGTCATACGACTGCTTTAGGTTCCATTCCTTTCCTACCCAACCTGGTACCGGTTAGTCACTTGACGACTGCTAGCACCAGGGATTGCACAACCTCCATAGTAAAGTCTTGACAAGAAGTTTGTCAGATTGTTGAGAAAGACAAGTGTCTAAATAGTCAGTTAAAAAGTTTAGTGAAATCTCTTAGTGCTCTTAAATAAAACCCAACCCTTAAGAAAAACTATAAATTATAAGACAGTGAACAAAGACCTATAAATAGTACCTCAAATCGAGAAAACATGCGCACCGTAGTAATCGGGTATAATAGAATCTCATTTTTCTAACCAATAATCATTGTTAAAGTTTTATCGTTAATACATTGTTATTGTTATAAACTAAACGTGGTTACTTTATCATCTCTTCTTACCCCACGTAACGCGATCCCGGTCTACCTCAGTTCCCCCCGGCACGCTAGACAAGGCGTGTCCTCACGAGTAGAACATCCAGTGGTAGATTAAAGGAAGCATTGAGACCCCGTGATTGTACTAATCGCGACGAGGCTCTTCTCTGAGAAGTTATTCTTTAAATAAACGCGCTACCCCCTAAGCTACTCGTGACACGTGGTGGAGGCTACTCGTGACAGTATTAATTTGTCTTAATATCTTCGGTTAAAAAAAGATAAGAGTCTTGCGGTTTTCACAGTTTGCTTTCAATTTTAGTTTTCTTTGTTCCTGATGTAATAATATGCCGATTTGAAGGTTTTCGAGGAAATAAAGAAAGTTTCTTATTTTTTTTACAAAGGCTCCTTCAGCGACCAAAGCAAATATTAAATTATTTGCAATGCTACTGGTAGAGGACATCTAGTTTAGTATCTTCTGATAAGGTATTCTAGAAAATTTTCGTTTTTTGCAGAGCAACGCTTGCCTTACTCCCACCAGTTTACTTAATGAGTTAGAGAAAAACATTTTAAAGCAAAGCTGTGCATAATAGACATAATATTTATTTGTAATTATTTTCAATATATCTTATCTAGGCAAATTTTAGAGAAGCTTAAAAGCCAGTTTACGAATTTGAAAATAATTTCCAGCAAGGGTTGCGCAAGAGTTATCTATTTAGTTAAATGGTATCACTTTCATAAATGCAGTCAGAAAAGAAGTCCTAGACATAACTATAGCTGAATCATTCACATCTGGCACAATAACCAACTGACATGTACCAGACGAACCCCGTCCCCCCTGTCAGATCATCAATGGATAAGATTTGATTTACAGGTAACAGCAAATCACTCAGAAGAGACGAGAGTACCAAAATAACCTACTGGGACTCCTACGTAGAGAATCTTTGCCTGAGTCTAGATGAAGTCCGTAGCGACCCAAACACCGTTGAAGAGCTAAAGACAACATCTAGCAGTTTAATTAATGCAATCAAAAATTCCTACGAAAACAGACGTCCCGTTTTACAAAAGGTAATCCGCAGAGACGTGCCTTGGTGGAACGGGGAACTGAATCGCTTAAATCGCGATGCCAGAAAGCTGTTCAACAAGGCAGATATTGCTGGAAACTGGGAAGAGTATAGAACAGCCCTCACAGAGTACAACAAATAACTTAGGACATCTAAAAGGAGATCATGGAGATATTTCGGCGAGGGCATAGACGAGTTAGCCCCAGCACAGCGTCTACAATAAATCCTTTCAAAAAATCATTCAAACGGTCTTGGTCTATTTAAAAAACCAAACGGATAATACTACAAGGATCAGAAGGAAAGTTTAGAGGTACTGTCTGGCGCACTGCATCACTGGGGAACTCACTCACAGAACATCTGTTTCCATCTAATTACAACCTACTACTAATCAAGAACCGTGTCAATCAACATCTTCGCACACACACCGCTTGTCGAGCGCCATAGGATCTCTCTTTAATGTGTGTGCCACTACCATAAAAAAACTCACTTCCATAGGTCACAAATCGTAGAAGATACCCAGAACCAGACTAATCCTCACAACGAAGGGTCTCAGAGCCCGAACGGGAGATACAAAAGACTGGCATGAAACATCTTCACTAACAATAGAACAAAATGGGCAATCAATAACTTTAAGCCCTACAAATCCCCCGGCAAAAACGGGATCTTCCCTACCCTGCTTCAGAAAGGCTATGAGATCCTGAAGGTACACCTACAGAAAATCTTCAAAGCTAGCCTTATCCTAGGACATATGTCACTAGCTTGGAAGAAGGTAAATGTGATATTTATACCTAAGACCGGCCGATGCCTGGAGGACGAAGCAAAATCATACCGTCCCATCAGCCTAACCTCCTTTCTCCTCAAAACAATGGAGAAAGCAATCGATCAATACATAAGAAGCGAAACTCTTAAGGAGAACAGCGCTCCATCCTAGGCAGTTCGCCTACCAAGCAGGCAAATCCACATTAAGAGCACTGGGTAAAGACAAAGAAAAGTCAATCAAATGCAAGGAAGTTGCTCTTGCTGCGTTCATTGACATAGAGGGTGGATTTGATAATACCTCATATCAGTCCATCAGAAGAGCACTGCAAGAGTGGGAAGTTGAGCTCTCAATAATAAGATGGACAGAAACAATACTAATGCACCACGTCGTAACAGCAGAATTAACTACTGTGAACACTAGCAGTGGACAAAATCTTTACCACTCTGAGTAGAGCTGGATAAATAGTCTTAGGCTACGCAGACGACCTAGTAGTAATAATAAAGGGCAAAATGTCCTAAGCATCATCAATAATTGGAATGAAGGGGAGGGACTCTCCCTAAATCCTAGGAAAACCATTCTTGTCCCGTTTACAAAAAGAAGGAAGCTAGAAATGAGAGCGCCCATTCTACACGGAACACAGTTAACCTTTTGCACCGAGGTAAAATAATTATGGGTCACACTGGATCGTAAACTTACATGGAACAAGCATCTAGAGGACACCATCTCTAAAGCCACAGCGGCAATCTGGACATGCCGCAAACTAGTTGGCAAGACATGGGGCCTAAAACAAAACATGATACATTGGATCTACCAAACAATAATAAAGCTCACGGTCACCTATGCATCGCTGGTATGGTGGCCAAAAACCCAGGAGGTCACCGCTCGGACCAAACTTAATAAAGCGCAAAGGCTGATATGCCTGGGAATAACAGGGGCATTGTCAACGTGTCCTACCGCAGCCTTAGAGGCAATGCTGAACATGCCTCCGCTTCATCTCAGTGTGAAGAGGGAGGCGATTATCAGTACTCACAGGCTATTTCAAATAAGCAAATTCAAGCCTGGAAATATGACTGGTCACCTACGCATCTTTGAAGAAACAAACCTGGAAAATGCCAGCAAACCAAGTGACCATGTCCCATTCGCAGTGGTTATTGATGACCGCCAATCATGGGAGAGTAAAAAACTACCTCAGGCCGATAACTCATCGCTGTGGTACACAGTTGGTTCAAAATTGTCGAAAGAAGCAGGATTGGACATTTCAGGTCCAAACTGTAATGTTCCAAGTGGAAGCGCTTGCCATAAATATATGTGCAGAAAAGTGTCTCACACAAGAACTTCACAGAAAGCATATCTACATATTCTCAGACAGCTAGACTGCTCTAAAAGCTCTAAAAATTTTCAAGTGCTTGTCAAAGCTAGTCTGGGAATGTAAGCAAACCCTAAAACAATTAGCAACATGCAACCAGGAAACTTTAATATGGGTTCCTGGCCATAGAAGCATAGAGGGCAACGAAAAAGCAGACTGCCTTGCGAAAGAAGGACTTGGAAGCTGGAACACCATATTATGATCCATAACCCTACTGTGGCTTTATGAAGAACCACATCACCGAAGAACTAAACAAATGGGAAAAAGACAAACTGTCTTCCTACTGGAGAAACACTCCAGGAGTAAGACAGGCGAAAAGATTTATCACCATCTCTGCGAAAAGAGCAGAACGGCTCTTAGACATGAACAGAGAATGTTAGAACTGTCGCCCGACTGCTCACTGGACACTGCCCGGTAAAACACCATCTAAAGGCAATAGGCAATGCAGATTTTGCAATAATGCAACTGAAACCGCAGAACATCTACTCTGCCAATGTTCAACCCAACTCTGCAAAAGATTCAAGTACCTTGGAGGAGTACCGCTATCAGTGGCGTAGCTACAGGGTGGGCCTGGGGGGCAAGGCCCCACGGCGCCAAGATAAATTAGGTGCCGCTCCGAATTTATAAATATGCTAAAGCTAACAATGCTCATGAGCTTAACTGAGTTTTTAAATTAATTAAATTATAATACAATCCAAGATTAAAGACCAAAATATGTATTAACCTTTTTACCCAATCAATACATTTTGTGTCAGGGTATTTATTATTTTTATTTATTCTACGTGGACGTGGAATAAAACGATATATCCCGGCGTGGCGGTATGTACAAGTATGTGTCTTCAGAGTTTCGTATTTAAGAAGTACCATTAGCCAGACAAGTCTAAATAGTTGTTCTTTGACTCAAGCTGTCT
>JAEQML010068350.1:0-18351 GCA_016904865.1 Pissodes strobi | reverse complement strand
GACACATACATCAAGAAGGTACGCAAATATTGAAAAATACCACCTTTGGCTTTGTGTGGCGTTTTATACAAACCCATTAAGGCATTTGCCATGTCTACGCCGCCCATGTGCCTGTTATACTGCTTTACAATAGCAGGGCAATTTATATCAATTTTTGCTTTAGCATCTTTACTAAATCTCTTAACGGCAGCAATCGGCTCTATACCATATTGAGTGCTACCTAACAGCACGGCCTTATTATCGACCCATTTCACAACAATAATGCCTTTATTCTTGTCAGTCTTATAATCGTATTTTCCCCTGCCCTGTTTTTGCAGAACCTTATCAGTCTCTATTGGACATCCGGCGATTCTATTGCTTCTTAGGGTCCCTAAACTATAGATATTCATTGTATCTTTCAAATAAACGAAGAGTGGTAAACCAGCAAAATAGTTGTCAAAAAATAAGGTTGCCTTACTAGGATCATGTAACGATTTTGCTAGCGCTATCACAATTCCTGCTCCTACACCCATATCACATTCTTGTTGGGATAGTTCATTTGGGGTACCATAAAGTTCCCGAAAAGTGCCAGCACCCTGATAAGGGATAAAATCTAAAATGTAACCGGAAACTCCGGCAATAACAAAAAACTTATTGCCCCATTTATGGGGTTTGTTTTTTATATATTGCCGGAGGTTTCCTGCTCGAGTGCCCTTGTAGGCAATCATTGTTTCATCTACAGAAAACTGGTTTTCTGTATGAAACATGCGAAAATTGTGTTGCAATTTTTGTATCAATGGGCGTATCTTGAAAAATCGGTCTGTTGTGTTTTCTGTAAAATTTTCGTTGTTATTGAAATGAATGTACCGTCTCAAACTTTTAAACCTCTTTGAAGACATCAAAGATGCGATTTGTTCAATTCTGGTACCGTTGGCCCAATAATCTTCATCAGAAGGCAGTTTTATTATTCCCATGAACAGAAATATAGCAATGAAATCGGTCATCTCTTTGGCGTTAGTGTTGATACTGGAACCTGTAAATTGCGTACTATATAAATTCGTCTGTTGAATTATATAGTTCATTATGTCCATGGAAAAGAGTTTAGTGAAATATTCAATTGGAGGCAGGATGTCTTCATTCGTTGAGGGCGTAAAACTGGCATCCCTAGTCGTTTGTGGCAAATCTTCCTTGAGCCAGCTAAATGTTATTTCTGGCCCTTTTTTCTCTTTTTTTTTTGAAGGAGGAGGCTCAGGTACTTCTTCAGCATCCAACTCCTCCTGGGGATTGCCCTCAAAGTCTGAGGCACTGTCGCTGTCTGATTTCTCGTTATCTGAAAAAAAAATCAAATATATCATTTGTTTATATTTTTTCTGGTACTTGCTTACACAATGTTATCTTATTTGCTCCCAAAATTTTGTTTCGGACTAGCATCAGATTTTCCTCATCGTCCGAACTGTCTGAAGCATCTGAATGTTGAGGTAGTGGAGGCATCTTGAATTTTGTCTTATAAAAAGAATGTGTCGGTATCGCATCAAATTCGTTCATACTTAGATTTGGCGGCAAAATCTAAAAGATACCATCTTTTAGGGGCGATGTAACCAAATGGATACTCACATTTTAATCACTATTTCCGCCCAAAACTACAAATAGCTAGTCAACAAACAACAAATGGAATAATATATTACCTGTTATGTTCTAACACAAACACAAGAACCACAACAATTCTGTTCAAATTTTACGCTCTAGATCAACCACTATTATGCGCACTTCTCAACTAATTCAACAGTTACGCCGGTGCACGTGTATACTTGTCTAAAATGAAATCGACAAACCGCTCGCGCAAGCACCGTTGCCAGATCTCCCGTCCAAACCTCACTTGAAACCGTACGGTAACGTCGACTGCAACGCCTATAACTATAGGGAACGTACAAAACAGGTGTTTAAAATCAACGTGACCATATGGTTACATCACCCAATAAATGACGAAAAAAAATACCGGGGACCGCCCGATAAAGGGTTCGCAAGAAGTATAGTCTTGAAAAAGACCGATTTATTATAAAATATTTTATTAACGATAATTAGTGAGGGCCTAAATGTTCGAAATGACGGCCATTTTGTTCAATGCAGGACTGGATTTTTTGTTGTGTCGTCAGCACGCTTGCTTCGATTTCAGCCACTGAGATGCTACGAACGGCATTTGTGATCCGTTGAATCTTATCTTCCCTTGTTGTGGGTCGGGTTACATAGACCAGATCTTTTAGTCACCCCCATAAATAAAAGCCTAAACAAGTTAGGTCCGGAGACCTTGGTGGCCATGAAAATAAACTTCCTCGTCCTATTAATATTTCCAGAAAAGTCCTATTTAAGAAATCGCGAACTCTCGCTGTGTAATGAGCTGGGCACTCACCATGCTGAAACCACATATTACGACTAGTTTCCAGAGGGACATTTTCCAAACGGACTGGAAGTTCATTCTCTAGGAAATTTAGATAGGTGTCTCCATTAAGTCGTTCATTGAAAATCCAAGGGCCAACAATTTTACCGCCTATAATCCCGCACCAAACGTTTACAGACCAACGACCTTGGTTTTGAATCTACTGCATCCAGTTGGGATTTGTGTGTGACCAATAGTGCATATTGTGTCTGTTTACGCTCCCATCGCTACGAAATGTGGCCTCATCTGTCCATAAAATTCCTAAAAGAATCTCAAGATCCTCTTGAATCAAATTCCATAGCCTGTGGCAATAACCTAATCTACGATCGAAATCGTCGTTCGTTAATTCCTGGTGTAACGTAATGTGATATGGATGTAACCTGCAAGAAAAACATAATCTTTTTGCAACCGTTATTTGTAAAAAAGTGTCACTTTATGCTCCCGTTTTATAATAGTATATTATGATATAAGTGTATAAGAGAGCCTTTAAAGCACGCGCGACATATTTCAAAACTCGACGCGCAGCGGAGTGTTTTGTAAGTCGCAAGAGCTTTAAAGGCCTCTTATACACGTATATCATACGCTATTTTTTATTACGAATGCATCATAATATCAAAAATGTTTCAAATCTTAAACTTAAGGGATATATTGACGAATATATTAACCTGTCACATCTGACATGATCAAATGTTTCTATAGCAACCTTTAAAAAAGTAGGCGCATCATAAACATCATTTTAAGCACGCTGCAGCGTGCGATAATCGTTGATTATGATGCATGCGTAATAAAAAATATTATTAAACTAACCAGATTTTATCGATATAACGTCGAACTTATCTAAAAACCAATGAATGACGCTTCTGCAATCTTACCGGTAATTACTTACTTGTTTTCCCTCAGAATACTTAGAACAGTAGTTCGAGTTATTCCCAACTCCCTTGCAATTGCCCTGGTACTTATATTAGGATCAAATTGCAAATATGCCAAGATAATAATATTTTCTTCAGTTCGTGCTCTTCTCATTCTTCTATATATAGGACGATGAATGCTTCCTGCTGTTAATAATTTTAAGAAAAACCTTGACAGTCGGATGACGCCTTTCAGGATACTCCACCGCATAGACTCTAGCGGCAACCGTTGCATTATCATTGCATTGAAAATAAGTACGAAACATATCAAACACTTCTGCAGATGGAAAAGGCATACTTCTTTACGAATAAAAACACCAAAATATGTCATACACTATAAATAGCTGCAATTTAAGATGATTGACAACTAGGCAAAATGATTGCTGCTTGGTTTTCCAAAGCATATTTGATTTTTCAAAAAAGTTATAATTTTGTGTGGGCGGAAAAGCAAATCAAACGTAATGAAAGGATATTAATTACTAATCAAATCTTTAATATAATTTTAGTATTTTAACAGTAAAATAATATATATTGTGGTAAAACAACTATAATTAGGAATTAAAAACGACATATATACCGAAACATTCCCTGAAATATGATTTTTTTTTTCGTATTTTAAATTACTTATATTTATAATTTAGATTAGGCCAGATATATTGAGATGCGGTTTTAACTGACGTGTTAAGCTCTCATTTGGCTATCTTTAGCTGTAAAAAAGTGATATCGTTGCATTTAAAATTTTTGAGAAAATCTGTCTTATTTGTGGTTATGTCAGAAAACGCCCTCTAGCGGCAACGTAAGCAATCTTAATCAGCTTGTTCCTAGAGCAACTGATAGCTTAAGAAAAGCTCTTTTCAACGACACTAAGTTTCTTGAAATTCGTTGAGCCGTTTTGAAGTTATAGACATTTGTTTGGAAAAACATTTGAACATCGCCTACCACTTTATTTGAATAGATAGAGCAAAAAGTTATTAACAAAAAATAATCAAATTTGTCTCAGCCTTAAAAGTAGCTGTATTTCAAGAATTCTTAATTGGTGGAAATTTGGAAAAAAAACAACTTTTCAAATTCCAGATAGCGCGTACGCCACCTGGCGGCCATTTTAGAAACTTACAAATAGTTTCCAGCGTTTTCTCTTGGCCACTTTAGTTACAAAATTTTTACCGCAAGTCTCTACGATAATTACTTTTCGAGATATGGCCGAGTGCCCTTCTTAATTGACCACCCGGTACAGGTATATTGCGCTCGCTGCCAATACTGCTCTTTCCCTGGTGATCTGCAAGTGGTCCTTGAATGTCAGCTTCACGTCCAGCGTGACTCCTATGTACTTGATGGTGTCTTTTTCTTCTATCCGTGTCCCGTTGATCATGATATGTGTCCTATCTCTCTTGCGTTTTTTAGTTGAAGTTGATCAGTTGGGTCTTGTCCTCATTAATATTCAGCTTGCACTTCTTGAAGTATTCCGCTATCTGCCTGCTTTATTCTCTGCGTGGCCGCTACCTGCTGGGTTGATGATGTATAGACCGCTGCATCATCCGCGAAGAGTGTTATTTGGTTGTGCTGCTTCCTTGGTATGTTGGTGATTTATATGTTGACCAGCGTTATCATTGCTTCGTGCATCTTGGTGGCCATGGCTTCCCGCCATACGGCTATGGTGGTCTTCCTGGTGTTGTTTGCTGTCATTGCATGGTTCACTATCCTCGCAAGCTGTATAGCTGTTCCTCTTCCTCGTTGAAATCCGAACTTCTCTAGCATGATGGTTGCTACTGTTTGGAACTCCGCGTTGATATTTTTGTTGAGCACTCATTCGAAGGCCTTTTCAAGAGTGGGTAGCAGGGAGATGGGTCGGTAAGATGAGGTTTGGCTCCTATCCTTTCCTGGTTTGGCGATGACGATGATCATGACAATTTTCCATGTCCTCGGGAAGTAGTGCAGTCTGGTCGAGGCATTCATGATGTATGTTAGCCGGACAAAGGCTTTGTTTGGGAGGAACTTGGCCTCCTTCGTGACTATCCGTCCGGTCCTGGCGCTTTGTGCTTATGATCCTCCTTAGCTCTCTGGGGCTAGTGACTATTCTTCTCGGGTCGTGCAGTGGCAGCGCTGCAATCTCGTCCGTTGTCCTTCGCACTCTTCTTTCTGTCCTGTCATCTGATAGATTCTCCTTCAGGCTGCTGATATTGGCTTGCGGCTGTGATTGTGTTGTATCATGCATCGGTGTTATATGAACCAGCATGGCTCGGATAAGTTCTCACTGTTCCAGGTAAGCTGTTCTGTTATTAGGGTCACGTGTGTTCTGATATGTCCTACATAATTAGTTCCTTCTCGCGATCAGTTCCTAAATATGTAGGGGCTGCATGTCCTGCTTGAAATCAGTGTTCCTGGGGGTGTTATGTTCCTTTGCGGCGCTTATTATTCTGGTCATGACGTCTATGGCATCATCTGTATTTTCCAGAGTGTTTAAGTCGCGAGTTATCCGTAATTCCGCGTTGACTTCCCTCCTAAAATTTGTCTAGTCGGCGGTCCTGTAGTTATCCGTGACCCTAGGGGCTGCAAGGGCTGGCTCATGCATCGTCTTAAACATTACTGGCACGTGATCAGACTGCTGTTCCGTCATGGTGGTTGCTGTGGCGTAGATGCCACTTGCTACTCCTATGCCCAGCATGGCGTCGCTTACGTGATAATGTGCAAATCTTGTCCTTCTGTCCGAAATTATAAGATGGACGTCGTTACTGTCGATCTAGTTCCTGAGTCGCGTTCCTGTCTTGTTATCCGTGCTGTTGCATGCTGACATGATCTTCATGTTGTTTGTTGTTATCGCCACTATGTCTATACTGATCGTATCTTGGCTTGGTTATGGTTTCGTACATTTTCTCGGTCTCCTGGATCTGATAGGCTCGAACTCAATTCTACCAGCACGTGGCGGATTGGCTCTTGACTGATTGATTTCCTCCTAATCTTGACATCTTTGCGATCTGAACTTGTTCTTCCAGCGGCGTCTGAATGGGCCTCTTCACTGATGACATGTTCTTGCCAGCCACTTTTAGCGGCTCGCTTCTTCTCGAAAGTGTTACTTTCTTATGCTCTATGCGCATAGATTTCGCATTTTCGCCTGAAGGAGAAACCTGAAAAAACACGAATTATACACTTATGCGTAACACGCATATACTAGCACAATCCTGAAGAAAACGTTTGGCGTCGCTCTGTCGCGCTTAGCGTGGCTTTGCATTACTTTTTTGTCGTGGATTGGCGTCACTCCTGAAAATTAAAACACTATTAGACACAGTAGCACAATTGCATTGTCCTGGGAAATATATCTTGGCTTCGCTATGCTTGGCACTTCGCTTGGATTGGTATTACAGGCTTTGCTTGGCGCTCGTGGCTTGGCTTGACTTCGCTTCATCTCGTGGAATCTGGGAAAATCTTCCGTCTCAATCACCGATCCGTACGGGTCGGCAGCTCGAGTAAGAATGGGGTTCGGAGTTTGGCGTATGCCCTTAAATATGACAACCAGGTCCCTTCCAAAGTTCTTTCCACTGCAATTAAATGCGCAGTGAGCGGGGCCTGCCCCGTAACTGGTTTTCTGTTATCATTTATGTTGCGGTGCTAACGGTCTGTGCTTCCGATATATTTCAATTTTGAGATGTATCAGGAGAAGTCTGTAATTGTGAAGCAATGCTGTTTTAAATGTAACAAATCTTCTAGGACAAGTAGACCCCCTCGGATAATCATCCCCCCTCCCCCCAGATACGCACCACCGGACAACCACCACCCGAATATTTACCCCCGTACTAAATACCTCCGTACCAAATACCCCGTACCAAATACCCACGCAACAAATCATTTTTTCTGTCAAAAAATGTAGCTATCAAAAGCACCCCCGGACGGGTGTTACCCTGTACAGATTTTTTTTAATATTCAAAAAAAAACGGAAACTAGCCCTACTAGACTGTCTGTCAGAAGAATTTTTTCTGAAATATTATTAGTTTTGAAGTGTGATAATTATAACTAACGGAAACTACCCGATCTAACCCTACTCGCCTGTATTACAGAATGAGAGGAAAGCAAACCAGAACTAACCCTTAACCTTACTCGCCTATGTTACAAAAGCTATCTTTTTTCAAAATTTAAAAAGGGTATCTTTAAATTTGTAGAAAAAATAGGGTGATTATTGTTCGGCTGTATTATTGTATGGTAGATGTCCGGTGGTGGTTATCTAGGGGTACATCTCCGGGAAGGGGGGGGGGGGGGGTTGTCTGGGGGGTGATTGTCCGGGGGTTATTGTCCTGTTAGGTTAAAAAGGGTAGATATATTTTCGTTCAAAGAGGCATCGGCTCGAGGTAATAAATTGACCGCCCTTATGTACGGGTCGATTCTCCGGGTCGTATTCTAGGTTCTCGGTGAGCCACAAAGTCCGAAGTTGAAGAACTTGCACGATATTTTGTCTACATATTCGCTGATATACACGAGCCATATCGCGGAAGTCCTGTATCCGGATGTAGCAACTGACCGAGAAATCGGCTGTTTAGTGTATGTTTTGAAGAGCTCGTACCCTATTCATATGACCCTCTATCATCGAGCACCACACCGGTGCACCGTACAGGCTTCGTTATGGTTTTATACAGCGTTAACTTGTTTGCCTTGCTGAGGGTGGATCATAGATTTACTTTTTTCACGTTCTACTAATTAATTTTTGGTGTTTACCAAAATCCATAATAATAGCACTTATAACTTCAGCTATGAATACGTTAATAACGTATTAGATATTGCAGACAAAATTTGGGAATAGTCACTTGTTTAACTAGACATTATGCAGCTATTCCATCTTTTTATTTATCAGTCTTCCTCAGTTTTGTTCTCTCGACGAAATATTTTCGCCTTTCTCCACTAAAAGCTCCAAGAACTTATGGAAATCGATCTAAGTGGAGGTGGAGGTAGCAAACTTTTATGCCCATGTTTCAACCGAGAATATTAAAAGTACAAAGCTTATTTTCCACTAATTCTATGTACTTTTCTGCTTCATGATTTCAAAGTAGGAAATTTTACACTTCTTGAACAAATGAACACCATGACTTAATCTCATTCACTGAGGTGGAAAATTCTGGGTCTTTAATAATCTGCCTTATCTAAGTACCATAAAATACTTCAAGATTCAGTTTTTCCATGCTGATCCCAGAAACAAAACACCAAAATAAAAACCATATCCGTTTTAAATCTTTATGCATTGTTTCATAACCCCAACTTGATATTCAAGGATGGAAATAAGATTTTCTCTCTCGCAACGAAATGTTCGTTGATTATATTTGGTTTTGAATCCTGACATTTCTTAAAAGACAATTTCTATTAATCTAGTGCTGATCCTTAGTCCTACTGTCCTAAAAACATAAAAACAAGGATATTTTCTCTATTCACTTTGCTGTCAGAGGAGGAAATTTGGTGATAATGGTTATATTTCTCTTTCATGCTGGTGGAATGACCAATGTGTATTGAGCCAAATTTTTTACATTGCACCAAGATTTTTTAAGCGTGTAAATGTAAAGGCTCCATTCATTTAATGTGTATTTTGACAAAGATATAGGTTCTAAGAATCGTCTTATATCGTTACAGAACACCAAGTTAATTTCCTTAGAGAATATGACAGCAGATTCTGATTTAAAATGTAAAAAAATGTAATATTAGTAGATTTTTTCATTTAATCTCGAAGAAAGTAATTCGGAAGACTCCTGAGATGTTCAGGTTTCTAATGAGATCATAGTTCTCGTTAATTGAAACGTTTGGGATTTGCTGAATCTGCTTCAAAATCAGCGTCATTCTCTTATTGCATACATTGAACTTCATTAGTCGTTAATCATTATGTATCATCATCGGAGAGTCCCGTGATACTGCTGAATAATGAAGTAGGTATTTCTTCAGGTTTCTCGGGTTTTATGAGATAAATATAGCAGTAACCATGGCGGTTTCTCGGCACTTCCTATTTTCAACTGCCCACTGGCGCAGACGTTAAACTTATGTTTTACATACGAAATTTGAAGCTCCAGATTTATCCTGGACTCCCAAGTGATTGCCAAAATAGTCCAAATGACTCCTTTTCATAGTCAGAGATAGGTTTTCTATTTCTTTTAAAGGGTATTTGCCACATATATAACAAGAAACGTCTGGATGTTTCCGGTTTTCAAACAGCTACGTCTATTTGTGGATGCCATTGTTTTATTTAAATACTTTATTTTACTAAACACCGCCACCTTGAGTTACGAAGTATTAAGTAGGTTGTGGCGTGGGTTGTGCATGTATGGTCATGGGTAATACTCAAATAACTTAATCTGACTAAAGAAAAACTAGATAATGATCTCGTTATGTTACTATTTTTGCCATTGCTTAGAGTTAATATCAGTTAGCCTATATCTCAAAAGCTAGATAATTTTGAAATCAGCACATTAAAAATATTCAAAATCAGTTCTTATTTTTTTTGACACTAGGTATATTTTTTAAATTTTTAAACACTAGATATATTTAAATTATTTTAATATTCCTCTTGGAGTCATGGTTGGGGTCAATTACCCATACCTACGTTCTGAACATTTTTGGACCGTTGCTGTTAATTAAAACGAAATTTTGCCCTTATCGTAAATAACACTCTATATTTTGCAAAGTTAGCAGCAAATCAAATGCAGCATTAATTTTTGATAAATTGTATACGAGATTTTATTTTCCCCTTATATTTATTCGTTATTCGAATTGCACAATGTTCGAGAACGTATATTTCCAGTGGAACTCGATATAAATGTCCATTTCTCAAAGCTAAGGGCACATTTCGCTGAAACGAGTTAAGGCGCTGATTTCTTAAAGGTGTGAATATATTTCAGAAAAACATAGTCACGTAGATTCATTAAAAAATTTACTTGTATCAAAAAATTCCACTCTTTCTTACGAAGTAGAAGCATAATTTCATATTTGTGTCTATCTAGTGTGTCACATAAACAGTGATAGAACCGGGACATATCGCTAAATTGGCATATTTATCTGTGTTGCGGCCAATAAAGTTAAATGATCCGGCTATATCTCGGTCCAGATGGATAGTATAATTAATATGCCGTTTCGGTAAAATATGAATACGAGTACATTTCCAGTAGCATGCATTTTGCGGTTAAGTATGCCATTTAATTTCACGTTATGATTGTTCCGAATGGTTTCTTGGAAGGTATTATAATTTGACATAAATATTAAGCAGTAATTACCATTAAATAAAATAAAATGGGCGTGTTCGTTTTGAGCTTTACAGAAAACCAGATGACAAGGTCCCAAACTTCTTAGATCGATAACTAAAAGTTTGCTTTTAAACACTTTGATTATAAAATTAGCTACATCGAAAGCGAGATTAATTTTATCAAACTCCGAAATAATTTCACCCCAATAAGCGTTTTAGTCTTATTAAAGTTACCTTACTCGCGGCAAAATGTCTAATATAACGTCGACTTCCACTGGCTGCTGCTATGATTTGCATTCCTCCAACTCCTTTGCCTCCGCCACCCCGATATAACCAAAACTTTACCGTATAATTGCATGGGAATGAAGGTAATGTTGACTTATGAGTAGTAGATTTAAATTTTGAACCACTACTGATGCGTAACCCTTTTATTTGAGATCTAAAGCAGCTCAAGAAAACTTAAAATACAGATGGCATTTCATCGTATTCGGTAGCATATCGATATTAGGTAAACGGTTCAAAAATATAGTATTTAAATGTTTTATTTCCATGGTCAAAAAGCTTTTTCCAAATTAATTGAACCCGCCTCTCAAATTTATATGTATAAAAAGAAACAAAAGTAATTACATTATTAGCAAAATAGAAACTGAGAAGTGAGGTTACCTATAAATAGAAAACATGGATTTTTTTTAATCCTTATAATTATTTTCTTTAAATTGCCTCTAATTTAATACAACAAATAAAAACGTTGTGAAAAAATATTTTAAAAAAACGAGTGGACATGTGAAATTTGAACTCGAATTGTCTGGGTGAGTACTGCGTACTTAACCATGAAAAGTTGAAAAATATTGAAGCAAAACAGCCGCCAAGTACATCACTGAATTTAACTGTCCCGTTCCGGACGACTTTGGTAAATCACGGTATTGCCTTCAATATCTTATATTACTTTATCACACATAAAAGAGAATTAGTAGACTAAATAATCGAAAAAAATATTCAATAGGATGCATTTATCGATGTTTTGCTAACCATATAACCTATAAATCATATTTTAAGGAAAATATTCCCTCTATGTGTGCGCGTGTATGTCTGTGTATTTGTTACAGCGGTATCTATCACTTCAAATTTGAAACCAAAATTCCTGGAATCAAAATGCAGATTGAGTTGTACAAAATGTAAAACATACATATGCTAAGATTATTTTAAATTTGGAAATCAATGGTAGGATAATTCTATGGTATTAATAAAAAAAAATTAAAACAGAAAAAAATATAAAAAATGGACACAGTGAGATTAGAACCCGATCGTCTGGGTGACATGCATTCTTACTTTCTACTTGATCGTGACAATTTGGAATGTTTTGGAATAAAAGAGCCATCATATATGTGACTTAACACAATGCACATTAACACAAACTGACCCATTACACATATTTTAATGAAGAAGAATCCGATCTGCGTGTGTCTGTGTCTTGAGATTTGAAATATCGATTTTACGTTACAGATTTAGTTCTGACATTAATAAAATCTTCAAGGAGTTAAACCTTTTAATAAATTGTAAAGCTATAGATTTCAATTTGAGTACAAACATTTTTCGAATCAAAATGCAATTGAGTTCGTAAATAAGTAAGTAAAACCGAACCAGTGGAGGTGAATTTTTGGGGCATTAAGTAAAAAGAACGGTATCAGATTTGGTATACAGACGATTCCTTCTAACATATATATTCAATTCATATATGAATATCAATCCAACCAATGGAGGAAATTTTTAACAAATCATAAAACGCATATCGCTCAATCAATAAAAAATAACTATGTTTAGGTTTAGAACGTTTGGTAAAATGCACTAAAACAGAGTTTTATCCACAATACCAAAACAGAATTTTTCCATTGGACGCGCGTTTCGTTAACCATTTAGAGCCATAAGGAGATGATTAAAACTAAGCTTAAAATCTGCCTAACTCCATTTTATACTAGCGGTTTGCTTAATCAAGGGAAACCAAAAGAACCAATCCTGGGATCCTACCAGTCACGCTAGATCAACCAATACAATGGACTATACGGATTATGCCCTCTATCTCTATTTAAACTATTCCTAGATTTAATAATTTCCATCCTTTCGTATAATCCTACTCTCACATATATTATGAATTAATTTTAAATTTCTAATTGTTATTCTATGATCATATTGATTTTTCTGTTCCAACGTACTTTCGATGAGCTATGTGTTCTTCTAATCTCGTTCGTATAGATTTTCTAGTTTTCCCAACATATTATTAGTTAAAAACCATGTTGCATAAATCTCACTTTTTTCCAAAATTTCACTGTTGCCCTTTGGACCACCCAATATTTTTTTAATGTTAAACTGAGTCTGATATACTAATTTTAAAACTACTTCCTTAAAAACTTTTTGGAGTTCTCTAGTATGCTGAGGATTATACGGTATCGAGACATATTTTGTATTCTCATCGTGATTAACGAAAGAAGTGGGATTGAAGAAATGTAGCGATCTTATTTCTGATCAAATTAAATGACAATTATCTGCGAGAAATCCTACTATGAGAAACTATATTGTCGCCCAAGCATTCATAAAGCTGGGAACGCAAAGCGTCCCATAGTCTCGGCAATATGATCACCATATTGTTAACTAAAATATTTTAGTACACACACTTTGTCTGAAGTTTGAACTTGATACTTGAAAGTTGAAAGATAATTATTATGCTTCTCCTTAGAACACTCAGTTAAAAATAACAAAATCAGTTAATTAAAACCAAATTAAATTAAATACGCCTATAGAAAGTAAGCAAAGTAAATCTCTTAAAACCAACGTAACTTAAAAGTGCTTTCGGGGAAAACTCAAATTATCCCCAAGGAAACCTCAAATTGCCTCAAGGAAACCAAATATGTCGCGTCTAATCAGTCTTGGATTAGTCATGCGTTTCACACTCTTTTGATATTTTATATGAAACCTGATCATCAATAGATTTACGTTTGCTCCAAATCCAATTAATTTGTACTAAACTTGATCATCATTAGACGTACATTTGTTTGGAAATTAGCGAGTTATCATTCTTATTATCACCAGCTATTTAACCTGGCAAACTCTGTCACTGTTTAACAGCAGAGAGTAAAGTTATAGTTGATATGAAATAATATTGAAATAATATGAACGATTAAAACAATCAAACGAACGTAAACAGAAATTAGTCATATGAGAAGAGGCAGTTGAGGAGAGTGTGCAAATCCTGCTGCTCAATGAGAGATAGGTGCGGTTAAGGGCGCCAGCAGCTCTCTACCAGTCGAACTGCAAACTGCCCATGATGCTTGTGCTAGGTCCCACTCCTCAATAACTAAATAAATTTATGATTAAGTTTGCAAGTAAGTAGTGAGGATAACAGAAAAACAAAAATTTTAAAAGAATTTCCAAGATATTGTTGTTAATCTGTGAAACAACAGAAGTCTTGCTATTGAAGCTCTAAGGTTATTGATTATACCACAATGAATTTATAAAATTGACAAATTACTCACTGACAATTAGAAGCTAAGATCAGTTTTCCAACCTAATACTGAATTATATTAAAGTTATCAAGTATCCAATGTTCGATTAAGTATTTCAATCAAAATGAAGAATCACTGAAGTTAATTAAGGAATTAATTTAGTGAAATCAAATAACAAATTATTTCATGAAATAAATTAGAGTAAAATAAATTCAATTAAATTAATTGACATAGTGATTAGTGAAGATCACCAACTATTAAGGAGAAATTAGTACAATAAAACTCAAATAACAAATTAATTAACGAAGTAAATCCCCAATCATTAATCAAATAATATAAAATTAATTAAATGAAATTAATTAACAAATTAATTAGTGCAGTAAGTCACTAACTATTAACACTAATTCAATTTGCACAGTGGAATTGTTCAATTGTTTTTCTAGGAACACCGCAGAAAACTACATGAATATCCTTACAACTTTTGTACTTAATATTTTTTTATACGAGGGTAAATAGAAAACTTAAAGGGGGGTTACATTTTGTACACCCTGTACTTTTGAACAGAACTTCTGATCGTTTTATCAAGAGTATGTAATTCCACCCCGTATTCCTTAAGTAATTTTCTATTGCTATTTAGGTTCGTAAACCCTTGTTAACTGACTCCAGAGCCGATGCAATTAGAATATATAATCTAATTAGTCCTGAGAAAATCTGTGTATTGCGCGTTTGAAAATTTTGTGAAGTGTTGAGTGTGAGGTGCATAGAAATACTAGTGATCAAGGATCAAGTAGGTTTTTATTATGTGGCAAATTATCGCTCTGCACCTAGTAAGAAATCATTTTTCATTAGATCGAAAACAAATTGGTATGAATGTGTATAAATCATTAATAAATAAAGCACAAGATGCTTTGAGAAACAATTGTTTATTTACAAAAAAGACATTATCTTCTATAAAAGATATTCTAAGCCATAAAAGAATGGCAAAAAACGCCTCGTTTAGACAATTTTCAACAAGTTGTCATATGAAGGAAGATATATCCTCTCACTTAAGAAAAGATTGTTCTTATTTTGGATAAACTTAAAATGAAGTTAGAATCGGATAAACCAAACATAAATTATAGTCGCGCCACCCTTCCACAGAGTCGCTTCCAATGAGCAACGAGCTTTAACTATGACACAAGAGACAAAAAACAAGTTGCAATGGAATCAAAAATGCTGCGGACTTGGAGATTTAATTACCTGCAGCACATTAAGATATATAGATCAGAAAACAGATCTATATTTTACCTAGATGAATTATAGTTTTCGTCGATGGCTAAAAAACCGAGGTAGGTGCAGGCTGTTAAATTAACTCCTGTAGCCTGCGAATTGAACTCAAATGGTCTATTGAGGTACACGCAAGCATAGTTAAGTCTGAACTTGCTGCTATATCCATAACCGTAAAAGAGATTGTTCGCAGGAATACTGAGGAGAAGAATATTAAAATCTTCACGGATAGTAGACGAGCACTACTGGCCCTAAAAAGTTATAAACTTACAGCCATCTCAGAACTAGAATGCCACAATTCACTGGAGGATGCCGCCCGCAAAAACAGAATTTCTGTGTTCTAGGTTAAAAGGCATGCACAGTGCGAACGTAGCCCGCTCAAACATTATGGGAGCTGGACCTTCAAACGCGACGTTGATACATATGATAAAAAAAAGATCACCCATGAAGACTTTAGGCCAAGATGAGACTAAACAACTAGCTGTCGTCTTGCCAGGAAGCTACTAATCTACCCCAATGAGTCTGAAGCAAAGGCATATCAAGGGAGAACCTACGCCCCATGGCGTGGATTCGGACTCGACAATGCCAGCTAAGGAAGCATCACTACATAATGAGATTATGCCAGACACCTCTATGCAGGAGCTGTGAATAGGAGGAATAGACTGTAGAGCATCTGCTCTGCGATGGCGACGCTGTTTCGAAATTAAGGAAATCCATTTTGAGAGAACTATGGCCAACTATGGCTTTTCTCAGAACAGCCTCCTCGGGCAACATCGCCCCCCGTCTTTACAACACTAGGCTGAGCGATAGCCCCGATGGATTATTTGACCTGGGGAGGATGCCTAAGTGTCGTGGCCTTTCAAGGCCATCCTCTCACCATTTCCAGATTCGAGATTATAGTTTGAATTCATGATAACGTCTCCACAGTGGCGTAGCTACCGGGTGGGCATGGGGGGGCAAGGCCCCTCGGCGCCAAGAGAAATTAGGCGCCGCGCCGCTCCGAATTTATAAATATGCTAATGCTAACAATGCTCATGAGCTTAACTGAGTTCTTAAATTAATTACATTATAATACAATCAAAGACCAAAATATGTATTAAACTTTTTATCCAACCAATATATTTTATGTCACGGTAATTATTATTTATTCTACGTGGAATGAAAAAGAAATATCGCGGCGCAGCGGCATTTGGTGCATGCAAATTTGTAAAAAAGCTGCGTCAAGCCTAGTTCTTTAGCCTAGTTCTCAGAGCTTCGACTAGGTCGCCCGCGACAATCCCCACTCCTTGCCTTTTCAATGTCAAGCGTCACGATGATGTCAACATTCTGTCATTTTACACAATATCGCCAATGAAAATTAAGTGAAGTTGATTCACACCAACTGCAGCGACAACAAACCGGCGACACTGTGGAGGGGGTTAGGGGTTCTGACGTTCCTTGCCTTCTATTGGCCAGAGAGACTGTAGTTGGCGACAGTCGAAGCTCTGAGAACTAGGCTTAAGGCGGCATGTGACTTCACAGACAAAAAAAAATTGTGTGTGCTTAAGACTACACGATAGAAGTGAAACCTTCAACAAGCGGGGTCATCGTTTGTGAGAATTTCGATCCGAGCCTTCGTTGCAGAGATACAGGCGAAAATTGGTTTTTCCCCCAAAATCCTCCTTTAAATTAGAGCCCCGGTCCCCCCGTATGGTCTAAGGTGACCCCCCATGGGGCGCACCTACCATAAAAATTTTAACTCCATACCTCTTCCCGTTTTCCTGATATTACTTATTTAAGTTTTTCCTTCTTCCCCCTTCCCTGGAGAGTGGGACGAGGTCCCGTTTACGTCTAGGAACTTCTTTTTACCACGGCTAGCTACATTCCCTGAAAATTTCAGCCCCCTACCTATACGGGAACATGCCATACATATCCAAGCGTGATGCGTGACGGTTTTACTGAATTCAATGTCCAGGAAGAAACGCAAAACGCGCCTAAAGAAGTTTTCACTTCAAAAATTCCTATAATTTCGGTAGTAAAAAAGTATGTATTTTTTGGAGTTTCTTACTTAAGAAGTACCATTAGCCAGACAAGGCTAAATAGCGTAGCAATAATAAGCATAGAAAATGAATTTCCCAAAACATTAATTTTGATCAAATAATCGATCAATTTTCGTCGATTAAAAAGTGAAGAAAGACTCTCTAATGTTTAATTAAGTTTGCAGATTTTTAGTTTACGTTTATTTTTAAATATGTATGTACCTGCTGGTTCGTTGCCGTTTTCGTCCAGGATCTTCTGTTTACCCCGGCTACATCCCCTGAAAATTTCAGCCCTCTACCTATACGGGAACATGCCATACATATACGAGCGTGAGGGCTCCGAGCGTGACGCGTGACGGTTTTACTGAATTCAATACCCAGAGGAAAAAACGCAAAACGCGCCTAAAGAAGTTTTCACTTCAAAAATATACGTTTAATATTATGATGTATTATTTTTTGACTAATTTGCGTATTACACAAAATATAGGTTTGTTTTAGGCGCCAGCGGATAGGTTTGCCCCCCGGCGCCGACATTTTTAGCTACGCCACTGCGTCTCCACAGGATTGACCGAATCTGGTTCAAACTGCTTGTCAAAAGCAGTTTAAAATGAAGGATAAATTAATTACATTAATTCATACTAGATCCGAAGATGGATGGATTCCAAACTGCTTGGTGCTATCTGTCAAGAATATTTAGGATCAGGGCTTGAATTAGCATGAAGACACAAGTGCGGAATTTTTCAGTACTAGCATAGATCAATATAGCTTAGCTATATTGATCTGGTACTAGTTGGAAAAGTGTCTTCTAAAAAATAATAGCTGGATTATAATGGATAACATCACAGTCGTCTTCCGTATAGAGAGCCAGACATATCAAGTACTAAAACTCAAATATAAGAATATTGGTTAGCAACAAAAAGCATTTTTTAGAAGTATTAAATCACAGTCGTCTTCCATATAGAGAGCCAAACATATCAAATACAAGAATATTGGTTAGCAACAAATAGTATATTGTGTAACTAGGAGGAAAAGCAAAACATTCCTGGAC
>JAEQML010068349.1:0-18353 GCA_016904865.1 Pissodes strobi | reverse complement strand
TTTCCAAAATCGTGTAATCTCACGATTAATCGTGAGTTTTGGCAACACTGTCCCTATCCAAAATCCTTCGAGAATAAAAATCCCTTATCTAGCCTGCTTCAATACTTTATCATATCTAAGCTTAGTTGTCTATAAGGCTTCCTGTATGCATCGTCAGTTCTGCTAAGCACCAGCAGAATATCCAGCTCACGGTTATACTCAGCTACTGCTGGGGAATTATAATAAGATTTATTTTTCTTTTTTACTCTGAATTTTTTATAGAAAAACACTGATTAAATATCGGAATTAGCATATTCGTAAACATAACCCTTATAGATCACCTGCCAGTCCTGCGCTGCAAGCATATGTCTTCCTATAGACTGAAGATCCTACGGTTCAATGTATAGCGCAAGTAAGATGGCATTCAATAATACATTGGATCTACGAGTGCGTGTCCCCCCTTAACAATTTTCAGGAGTTTGATTGAAAAGTCATTCTTTGGTGGTATAATATACAAAATGATACCAGCGGGAAAATATAAAACTAAGTCTGCCTTATTTACTCTAAATTTCATTTATCTCATGCTGTATAATAACAATGGAAAAAGTTTTAATGTCTTCATAATGGAAACAGTGCGGACAGTATATCGTTAGTTAGGGCTTGATGAAATTATGTTCCCTCATATAAGCTGCTTTATAGCATGCCGTAGACTCGGTGCCATCTGTTTTTCGCCTTGAATGTTGGTCAGCATTCCCTGGCCTTTCGCATTCTGTTGGGGCTCGTTAATTATTAATTTAACAGAATGCCTGACTGGACCCGACAAAACTAATTTTCAAATAATGCTATTCATGAATGACTTAATACCCAATACAGATTGTTTTATTTTATTATGTGTTTCTGCTAGCACATTTTTTGATTGTATGTTTTTTAGTAAAAATGTGTAAAATGGCAATATTTCATATTGAGTTGAAAGTTAACTGTAACATAAACCCTCATAGAAGCTCTAAAACATATAGAGAAAAACACAACTAAAGCGGTACCGGCATGGACATTGGACAAGCTACTAATGATAATATGGTGGCAATGAATGAACTCTCACATAATTGGCTCTTAACGTTTTGTGATCTATAAATAGAATATTTTATGTCATTCAGAACAACACTTCACTATCTATTTTGTTTGTAAATTAAGTAAAATTTTTTTCTACGTAAAATTGTATTCATAAAATTTGAATAATAATACGACATTTTCGCACAAATGTTGTTTGAATGTGTATTTAACACAAATTCTGCGCAAGATTTTGCATACATTTTTGTTTGAATTTCTAAACAAGCGAAGCCGCCCATGGAGGTTTAATATTTGAATATACGTAAGAGAGCATATTACATAACTCAGAAAACCAATACAATGTACAATGAATACCACACGATACATATACACAACCATAACTAACCGAGCTGACATTCGTGTTTAATACTGCTCTAATCCCTAGACTTAAGTGCTGGTGGTCGGTTCTCCAATGCCAAAAATTAAAGGTAAAGTATTGTCTACCTGTTTTCTTCGATTATGTACCCCAGTAAATAGTTCATAATCAAACAAAATAAACATTAATAATATAATATTGTAGTCATAAATCCTAATCTACTTATTTTTATTTGAGGTTAAGTGGCGGACTCACCTGTTTCATGAACACAAAACGGATTTCTCTTTCAATGCCGCCGCCAGTTTCGAACATGCGGGATGGAAGAGACCCGAATAATGCTTGCTCTGAACACTATTTTTCACAGATTTATTACATTGAATACAATTTTTTTGAATTTTTGAGCACTAATATTGTGTTATCACTAGCCATGACTATTCTAAAAATATTTGTGGCAAATATGAACAATATTGTGCAATACAATAAATAAACGTAGAGTAAATCCTGTGTGCACGGATGGGACATACCAAATGAAAAAAGTCTTGTATTACATGCAAACAGTTTAATCCAAAAAGGACTTCTTATAAAAGCATAACAGAGCGCTTTCAGCCTAAGCCATATCCAGTGTTATTTGCAAAGTAAGTAAAAGAACTCCGCATTAACGAAATGATGGTGAATGTTTAAGAAAGTTTTAAGAATTTTAAATTGATTTAAATGTCTTTTTAAATCAATGTGTTAAAAGGATTATTATGATTTGAAAGCAATTGAAAAAGAGTTGAAAAAAGGTATGAAGTACGAAGGGTGATTTTATGTAATAAAGGGAAATAGGTAAAATTTGTGAAATTCTTTTATAGACCATATTTCTAGAATGTGTATTTACAATTTTTAGGTAACTCTTCATTTTTTTAATATTCCACTTAATAAGCACAGCACAGCTTATACCGGTACCTGTGTACTAAATAATACGTACCTACATATTAAGTATTATAATAGTTATAATGAAAAAATTTTATTTATAGGCGTTTATGTTTTTATGTATGAAAAGCATGTTTAGCCCGAGAATAAAAGACTTTTTTTCTCGGGCTAGTTAATAATAATAAAGGCAAATAAAGGGTTTAAGTATAATACTGACAACCCAAACTTCTGTTGTCGTAATTGTAATTTTGTTCCCACTTTTGGACACAAGATTGGGCAAAAAATGGTTTAATTTCATACTGTACCTAATGTATCTAATAGGTGCATGACTTTCCCTGAAAATTCAGGCATATTAATCGATACATAATATAATATTCACAAATTTTTGTACATATAAGTCTTCAAAAGTATTTTTAGAATTACTTATTTCCAGCACATTTGCTCGGCGTTCTACATTGCTTTCGGAGATTAATGTCTCTCAAGTTAAAGATTTGACGCTAACACCCAGATATCACACCCAAAGATCTGTTCAGTTAAATGAAGGTCTCCAAATATACCCAGGTTTTTAGGCATTCTGTTGGTGATGCCATCAACGTATTTGCGCTTTCAGGTATGATAGTAAATTTGTTAAATTATTTAAACATTTTTCTGCTATGTCAGAATATTATAAAGTCAGGTATTTTACATTTTACATAATTATGTTTTAGGAGCATCTGTAATTATTGTAGAGAAGAAGGAATTTAAATTGTCAAAATCAGCAGCCGACACAGCAGCTTTTCTGGACTTTCTTGGTCAGCTCTTCGACAGCCTTAACGGTAGTGCTTTTAGTAGCATTCTAGACAAAGTGTTAAGAATAGCCTTTACAAATGGATCTCCTCATAAGAAGTTTTGGAACTGTACACATATTAGTAACACAGGTTTGTAATAATAATATTAATTTATTAGTTAAAAATGTAAATTAAAAAAAAAGAATAACTGAAAATATAGCTATTTCAAATGAGATATTTTTTACAGGGGTTGCCAGTGGAAGGCGAACGAGTAGAGGAAGCATTGAGCCCTGTTCCAGGAAATGTACCGTCTTCCTTATCCTTACAGTCGATTGAAAACCATGCGCTAAACTACATAGCAGGATTTTTAGTTAAAAAAAAATAGGTAAACAGCCATATGACCGTAAGAAACTTTTTTAAAAAGTGACTCTAGCTCTGAGGACAAATAGAGAGTTAAAATTGTATGATTATACCACAGAAGTGAACAAAGAAAGTAGTAAAGGGATTCGATTTGAGGCCAGTACACAGTACCAAATAATGCCACAATATTTTTTTTTGTTTTTGCAAAAGAAATGTATAGAATAACAAAGCATAAAGAACAGTTAAATTGTAGATAATAGATTTTTTTTAATTGTTAATATTATATTTGTGTTATGTTTTTTTTATGGCAGTGGCACACACACTAAAGGGAGATCCTATGGCGCTCGACGAGCGGTGTGTGTGCGAAGATGTTGATTGACACGGTTCTTGAATATTTGTAGGTTGTAATTAGTGGGAAACAGATGTCCTGGAAGTGAGACAAAGGAGCTCTGGTAAAGTGATGTTCTAGGTGTTTCTAGTTGTACGACGAACTGGTGCGCTCCTGCCGTCTGTCGGGACTGTCTGACAGGAGTTGCCAGGGGCGGGATTATGCGGGCCAAATCCTGGGAACATCTGCCGTGAAAGTATCTGTAAAACAGAGACATCTCGGCCACATGTCTGCGATGTTCCAGACTATCCAGATTCCGGGTAAACTCCGGATCGCCGACGAGACGCACAGCCCTCTTTTGAATGGAATCCAGCAGCTTTAGGGTATGATTTGGTGCGGCACCCCAGATATGTGAGCAATATTCTAAGCACACCTGAGCAAATAAATGTCCCTAAGATGTTAATCAATTGTCATCTGGAAACTGTGCTAATCAATTGACCTCTAAACTAATCCAAAACATGAATATACCTTCTCTCAAATAATTATTGAATTGCCTGACATAATCAAATCTTAAAAATAAGACTAGTAGGGATTATTATGGACTGGTTAAACACATTGTAAATATCTATAGACGTATAACTAATACAAGCCTATGTAAATATCATTGTTTATCGTTTAGTAAAAATTTTAAATTTTTGTTTACGAGATTCAGTTTTTCCCAGTGCACTAAAGATTTCTAGAGCAGTAGCTATTTATAAAAAGGGCTCACAGAAGGACCTAACACATTATCGGTCAACATCAATTGTTCCTTCTCTTCAAAAATATTTGAGAGAGCATTAAAATCTTGCAAAGTATTTTGAATCGCAGAATCTGTTTAATAGTAAACAGTTGGGTTTCAGAAATCAAAATCAACAACAATGGCTATTAGCTAGTTAATTGAACTGGTTAATGCGGATCTTAAGAAAAGAGAATATAGACCTGCCATATTCTGTGATCTGAGCAAGATGTTCTATTGTGCGACTTTCGCCACACTTGCAACGAAGTTAAAACTTTATAACTTTTCACTATCAAGTATTAAACTGATAAAATCTTATCTTATGGCTAGATCTTAAGTAGCTGATATAAATGGCTTTCAATGTGGATTCTATAAATTACAGTATAATGTTCCTCAAGAATCAGTGCTGGGACCGCTGCTCTTTCTGGTCTATATTAACGACCTGGACTGCAGTGATCCAGTGTTGATTTCATTATTTTTGCAGATGATTCAACTGTTGTTAAACGAGATTTAGTTCTGGATAACTTGGATGTAGCGGTAACGGGAACACAGTCGAATATTGCAAATTAGTTTATGGCAAATGAGTTAAGTATGGTTGTATCAAAAAATCAAACACTCTACATCTCGACTTGAAATATAGATTTGCATTGTCGTAATGACAATGGGGTGCAATTGTATTTAAAAGCTCTTATGGAGTGCCCATATAGAGTGTATAATGTGCTTCTGGAGTTTTTGCGCTTCGAAGTTTAACTCTAAATGTTTCTCCAGGGGTAGTGCTTCGGTCTCGACGAGACTAGTCTCGGTCTCGTCTCGTCTCGTCTCGAAATTCGAGACCGATACCGAGACGAGACTAGGAATTATAACTCGAGACCGAGACCGAGACTTCTAGGTTCGAGACCGAGAGTCGCGTCACGTCAGTCTCGATAGTCTCGAGTCTCGAGTGTTGAAATAAAAATAATTTATAAGTAGGATAGTACGAAAATAATGGTTTATTATTATTTTTTTTAATTATAGGTAGTTAACGTATAAAAAATAAAAAGCAGTTAAATACACGAAAATCAAATAACTCTAGGAAAATATGCACGTATCTAAAATACAATTTACTATTTGCCTACCTATATTAATGAGTAACACAAAAAAAATGTTTTCAAAACCGGTCTAAATTATAGGTAACGTACAAAACTAAAAAATATATAAGTACACCAAAATCAAATAAATCTAGGAAAGTATGTACAGGGTGTCCCAAATTCGAGCCTCATCATTGGGATCTCGGAAATTAGAAGAGATACAAGGTCGGTTAAATGGAGGCAAAGTTGTGCAATTTGATGTTGATCAAAATGCCACCTTTAAAGTTTTAAAATTCCGAAGATTTTTGGATAAAAACGAATATTTGCGATTCCATTTTTATGTTTTAATGACTCTATTTGAATAGATATATAAAAAAAAATTGCCATTCTAATTGCTACTTTTTCTGTTCTACAAGATGATGTTATCAGATTTTCAAACCGACGTTTCGTCTTCGAGCTGCCATCATTAACTTTGTTTTTTTAAATACGGCCCTTGATTTTTTATTACAGATTTTAAGAGCTTCTAAGGTCCCAAAACCAATGATGTATCGAACTTGTTCGAAAAATTCATATTAATGGCATTTTTCATAAGAACTCATGTGTTATCAGGAAATCATTAAAATGATTTTTCCGATAAAGTGCGATACATCATTCGTTCTGCTGGCACATCAGAAGTTCTTAAAATCCACTACTTTCTGTCTCTTATGGAAAATGCCAATACTACGAATTTTTCGAATAAGTGCGATACATCTTTGGTTTTGAGAAATTAGAAGCTCCCAAAATTCGTAATAAAAAATCCAGGACCGTATTTAAAAAAACAAAGTTAATGATGGCAGCTCGAAGACGAAACGTCGGTTTCAAAATCTGATAACACCATCTTGAAGAACACAAAAAGTAGCAATGAGAATGTGGAATTTATTTTTTTTTATATCTATTCAAATAGAGTCATAAAAAAATAAAAATAAAATCGAGAATATTCGGTTTTTCCAAAATCTTCGGAAGTATTTGGTATTTTTAAACTTGTAAGGTGGCATTACCTCCATTTAACCGACCTTGTATATCTTTTAGTTTCCGAGATCTCAATGATGAGGCTCGAATTTGGGACACCCTGTACAGAATTATTGGTCATATTTTCAACGCCCATCTAGCTACTCTGTAATCCTGACCTAACTCCCTTAGATACCTTCCTGTCGGGTGCTCTAAAAACCAAAGTAAATTCGTTCAATAATTTAAACATAAATGATATTGAAAACGATATTAGGCAAGAAATAATTAATATTAACAACTACGATCAAGCCTCGATTCATGGTGCTTTGGAGAAATTGAAGTGGGCTACAGATTGAAGAAAATGGAGGCCATTATGAGCATTACATCATTAATATCTCAATTTACTTTAAGTATAGGCTCAAACTAACCCAAACTCAACCGTAAAAAGAAAAGAATGAAGGTAGCATTTCTTTTGCCATTGTATATTAATTTCCTATAAAAGAAAGCTATTAGTAACATAAGTTACAATTTCCTTTCAAATTTCATGACTTGCTAAGCAAAAACAACCGATAATTATTGGTATCGATATACGAACCTTAGAAAAATATTTTTTATATTCAAATCAAAATAATTCAAGAATAGTTGGAAGGTAGGTATAGGATATGGTATATGAAACATGTCTAGGATATTTTGAGGAATCCAAAATTCGAATAATACATAGGGTGTTTCATTTAATTTCTTTTTAAATGTATGTATGTTTGGTTTATTACTTACTTATGGGACACCCGGTATATGAAATGTCAATTTTAAAAGAAACTACATCCACCTAGCTACATTATTTGTATTTAATATATTTTTTTAAAGTTTAAAATAAAATAGCTAGATGGGCAGTGAAAATATATCCAATAACCCTGTACGTATCTAAAGTACAATTTACTAGTTGCCTACCTATATTTATGAGTAACCCAAAATAGATTCATAACAGATCTTATATAGTTTATAATAATTTCAAATTCACCCACCCTCCGGGGATTTACCTATAAAAAACTATAGATTAGCCAGAGAAGCGTTACTATGCAGTATTTTTCTATTTTAATATGCATTTTAGTTTATTATTTCTTATAAAAAAAGTAGTTTACTTACATAGGTAGGTATGTTAAAAGTAAACTTAATCCTTTCAAACACATTGCTTCACTTGCAACCAATAGCCAATAATCTTTCTGCTCTCTGCCAGGTTTATTTACAATCATTTACATTTTTTGCTCAGGAATGCGCGTCATGAAAGAGTTCTTACTTTTACTTTCGAAAATATAAAATATTATGCAGAGGAGACTATTTTGACTACAGTGACTACTCTACTCTCTGATATCTTTTTTACTTGCCAACCTCCCTATCAATTTTGTCAGCTCTATAAAGTTTTTTTTTGACTTCGTTGTTTAAATTAATTTTGCTTTAAAAAAATCGGCACTTGAGGTGAGTGAGGTTATTAAAATTATTTATCTGAAAAAACCCAAAAATCTAATTATTATTCAATAACGTGGTAATATCCCAATATTGGTTGAATTTATAATACCGATTCTTGGAAATGTTAAAAAAAAGATTTTTTTTTGAAGTGCACGAGACTCTCGGCGAGACCGAGACCAAGACCGAGACCAGAATATGTCTAGTCTCGGCGAGACCGAGACGAGACTCAAAGAACCGAGACCTTGCGAGACCGAGACCGAGACCTCAATAGTCTCGTCTCGTCTCGGCGAGACCGAAGCACTATCCAGGGGTTGCTCGATCAGCGTATTTTGCTTGTGTCCATTCTAGGATAATACCATATGGTATTTTAATCTAGAGACATGCCACTGAAATGAGCCGTGTTTTTTCCCTTCAAAAAAAGGGCCATAAGAATGCTTCAAACTCTGCACTATAGAGCTGATTGTGGAATGTGTTTTTCCAGACTCAATATTTTAGCAGTTCCTTGCCAATATAATTTTTTGTTGTTGTTTATTACATATAAAAGCAAACTTTTTAAGTTATTACACTTCAAAATGTTTATTCCCATCTATCTAGGAATAATAACAATATTTATACTGATTTTCATCATTCTCGAATCAGACCTTAAATCTTATGAAAACGTGGATATCTTTCTATGGACCCCGGTTTTATAATCAATTTTCCTTCCACATAAGGTCCTTACCTATTAAAACCTTCAAAATAAGAATCAAAGAGTATCTTATATCAAAAAATTTGCATAGCATACATGAATAATTATACAACAATTTTAGTGATATTACCTAATTATTATTTGTGTAAATTTTTTGACTTGTGTGAAACTTTTGCTATGGCGCTAATAAATATTTTGTATTTGTATTTGTAACACATACATATAACTATATTATAGAAAATTGTTTCTTTTATTCCACGTTGTGGTGTTTCGCTTTATTGTTGACAAAAATAGCTTATATATATTTTTTACTTCTGTAATAATGTGTAATTTTAAATCTATTTTTTTCTGTGCTTCATCATACTGGTTGTTTCTGTTTCACTGTTTTTTTAACCTACACAAGTAACAAATAGAAACTGATAAAATTTTTACTTTCAATCGCCCTGTTTACTAGTATTTTATAGATAAACCTTATTTAAATATAAAAATAGATATATTAAAGTTATACCTAGGTATATTTGATATGAGTATATGAAATCTACTTATTTATCAACTCTTGGTTTCTTGTAAATGTTTATCGATTGAAGAAATGTGAAGTGGGTACAGAGTTATTTTTTTCTATTTTGCACCTTTCCTGGAGGCTTTATTTTAGGAGCTAGAAAGTTTAAACACAAAAGTTACTTATCATCTCTCAGATGTATCAGAAAAAATAAAGGCGCATCACAAAGTCAAGAAACGTATTCAATGTCAGATTCTTTTTTTATCGTAGGTAAAAAAATAGATGTTTTTCTCGACTTTGAGGTGCACATTTCGTCTTTTATACATCTGAGAGATAATACGGTAGAAACTTTAACTTTTGTGTTGAAACTTTTCTTGTAGCTCCTAAACATTTAATAACACACTTTTTTTTTAAAGCCCGCGTTTTACTCTAAGGGCGATATCCAGTAGTAAAGAGATCGGTTGTAGTGTTAATAACATGACCGAAACTGTATATTACAGATATGTTTACTACGAAAGTGGTTACTTCATCACGAGGCAACAGATGACGCGAACGACGCTTAATTTTGTTGGCAGAAGTATAAGTACAGCAGAGTCCATTCTATTCCCCCTTAATAATTATCTATGGTCAGTAACAATGATCATGCAAATAAGAATAACTGTGCTTTTGACTAACATTAAGCAATTACAACCATAATTTCAGCCCTCACTCGAACTCAAAAATTCTATCCATCTCGTCAAAAAATTTCAACAGATTGGACTTTTTAGAGGATATCGAGATTAACAATGAACTGCTTCGTAACAACCATTGCTTGAATACTTAAGTTAATCTTAACAGATCATATTTCTTTATAAAGGAGACTTTTTGATTGATTTTCCTTTCTACTTGGCAGATAAAATTTATGTTTCTTTCTTTGAAAATATTGGTTTTGCAATTGATAGTTCGTATCTTCTCAAAATTCTGCTCCCGACTGAACTCTAGTTTCTTAAAAGATTATTTAGTTTACTTACTAAAAATCTATTTACATAATTGTTTAATCACATCCAGCTTGATGTTAGCCTTTCTAAATTTCAATAAAGGTAATTTAATTCGAAAATATAAAAAACGATTCCATAGCTTATCGCTATAATTTTTTTAAAATAAATTAAAAATCTAAAATTTCCGCTCATCTAATTTACACACTACCATTTACATAGTTTTGCTAATCTCTAGCTTGGTGTCAGACAATCTGCATTCCAATACTTTTTTTTGTAATTTATAAGTTGCCCATTCCAACATTGCGTATGAAACCATAAAAATGATTCGTTAATAATATCAGTCTTGCCCATTTGCGCAACACTGCATATGAATACCATAAAAATGTCTCCTTAATAATATCAATTAAGCAAAAAAGAAAGGCAGGCTTTGTGGATTGTGCCGGGCTGGCTTCTGCTCCTAATATAGTTTACTAATTCACCTAATTAAATACTTTTCTCTTAATAGTTTTCTATATACTACGATTTAAAATTTAAAATTACCCAATTGCTGTGTCATGAGTTTAGTTTGGGTTAGTTTGGGTTATATGAAATGTCATTATAATGAAATGAATTATATGAAATGTAATCCTGTTAAATTTGAATGTGATCTTTGTCAGTTGATGTTTGTTTTCAATGTGAATATGTTATATATGTTAAGAACTCTTAACCTATTTTCCTTTATTACAAAAAAATATCGCCATTATTCCCTTAATGTGGGATTCTTTTACTTACTTTGTCGGTAACACTGATGTATGCCTAAGCCGAAAGCGCTCTGTTACGCTTTTTTTAAGAGACCTTTTGGATCAAAATTTTCGCGATATAAATAAATGGTTTTCTAATACATTTTGTTCAAAGAATATATATTTGCATACTATTTTAAAATACATAATTAAGTATTTATGATAAGGTGTAATGCATAACTGAATCAGCATTATTTAATATAAAAAAAAATACAATTGTGTGATAAATGTATTCAATTTTTTCTGCGTAGTGAATCAAGAAATAATACATCACTACTTCTTTGAGTGTACGCTCAAATGAACTCTCATTAAAACTAACAGAAATTTAATAATAGTTTATTTTCAAAGAAGTGTCGATAAGGCTGCCGTGTTTCTTCAAATATTGCTTGCGCTTCAAGATCCATATATTGCAACATATTTTCAGATTATGGGCAACACTAGCCAGTCCAAATATATGATGTAAATGCGCCCAGTTGCGCATCCTAACTAATATTATAAATGCGAATTGAGTTTGTTTGTTTGTTACACTTTCACGGGTAAACTAGTCAACCGATCATCATGAAATTATGTACAGATATTTTTAAGAGTATAAAAGGATATAGGACTCTTTTAGTTTTTTTCCCGCGGTTTCGCTCGCGTTGATTTCTACGGTTATTTTAATCATATTTTCCACGCGTAAACTATTCAACCGATTATCATGAAATTTTGAACAAATATTTTCAAGAGTATCATAAAGGACATAGGGCAGTTTATACCCGCGGCTTCGCTCGCGTTGATGTACTTAAATAACTCTCAAAGATCATTAAAAAGCAAGATACCATGAAATTGTGTACATATATTTTCAAGAGTATAATAAAGGACATAGGACACTAAGTTTTTACCCGCGGCTTCCCTCGCGTTGATTTTTGAGGTTAGTTTTAACCCTATTTTCCACGAGTAAACTACTCAACCGATTATCGTGGATTTTTTTGCAGATATTTTCAAGAGTATAGTAAAGGACGTGGGACAGTGTTCACCCACGGCTTCGCTCCCGTTGATGTACTGAAATAACTGTCAAAGATCAATAAAAAGTAAGATAACATGAAATTTTGTACAGATATTTTCAAGAGTATAGTAAAGGACATAGTACACTTTTAGTTCTTACCCGCGGCTTCGCTTGCGTTGATTTTTACGTTTAGTTTTAATTCTATTTTCGACGCGTAAACTACTCAACAGATTATCATGAAATTTTTTACAGATATTTTCAAGAGTATAGTAAATGATATAGGACAGTTTTTACCTGTCACTTCGCTCCCGTTGATGTACTTAAATAACTGTCAAAGATCATGAAAAAGTAAGATATTATGAAATTGTGTACAGATATTTTCAATATTATAGTAAAGGACATAGCACACTTGTAGTTTTTACACGCGGCTTCGCTCGCGTTGATTTGTACAGTTATTTTTAATCCTATTTTCCACGCGTAAACTACCCAACCAATCATCATGAAATGTGTTACAGATATTTTAAAGAGTATAGTAAAGGCCATAGGACAGATTTACCAGCGGCTTCGTTCGCGTTGATTTTTACGGTTAGTTTTAATCTTATTTTCCACGCTCAACCGATTATCATGAAATTTTTGCAGATATTTTCAAGAGCGTAGCAAAGGACATATGATAGTCGTTACCCGCGGCTTCGCTCGCGTTGATGTACTTAAATAACTGTCAAAGATCATTAAAAAGTAAGATATCCTGAAATTTTGTACAGATACTCTCAAGAGTGTAATATCGTACATAGGACATTTTTATTTTTTACACGCGGCTTTGGTCGCGTTGATTTTTACGGTTACTTTTAATCTTTTTTTCCACGTGTAAACTAATCAACCGATCATCATGACATTTTTTACAAATATTTTCAAGAGTATAGTTAAGGTTATAGGACAGTTTTTACCCGCGGCTTAGCCCGCGTTGATGTATTTAAGTAACTGTCAAAGATCATTAGAAAGTAAGATATCATAAAATTTTGTACAGAGATAGTTTTAAGAGTATAGTAAATGACCTAGCATAATTTCTACTCGCGGTTTCGCTCGCGTTGATGTACCTAAATAACTGTCAAAGATCATTAAAAAGTAAGATATCATGAAATTTTGTACAGATATTTTTTGTGGACAATGTATACGGGGGTTTCGTTACTATAGAAACTTAATGTTGTGATTGATCATTAATCTTTGGCGTATGAAAGTGTTGTTCGTGTTAGAGTTCCGAAAAATTGTGGAGTTTTCGTAAAGTTGTGCCGCAAGTGCTTAAAATTGTTAAAAAATGCCAGAGTTGTAGCACTGGTAAGCACTCTTAATGATAACCCGATCTAATATTATAAATGCAAATGTGAGTTTGTTTGTTTGTTTGTTTGTTGTGCTATCGCGCGTAAACTACTCAATCGATCCTTATGAAATTTTGTACGGATATTTACAGATTAGAGTATAGTAAAGGGCAAAGGACACTTTTTATATATAAAAAATGTTTCTGAAGGGCAAAAGATTGATGCTGGCATATATGATCGTCCGACGAAGAGTTTGAGAAAGTTGAAGAGAATTCAACGCCTTCAGGCGTTTCAATAAGTAAAGACCGGCGGTCAGCTCACTATTCAATTGGGAATAGCATCAGCTATTTCGGATTTTTTTTTTAAATAATAAACTTAATAAATGAGAGCTCAATCAACTAAAAGCAATTCAAATAAAAAAAATACGATTTTTACTGTTAGTTTTATCCTATTTTTCCTTTATTTATTTCCATTTTTCTGTCACTTTTAAGCAATAGTTAATAAGTTTCTATTTTTGAGGTTAGATGTCTACATCTATTTGATTTCTTAATTCTTACTTTTTTTTTAGGTTTTTCAAAGCGGGCAAAGCCGCGGGCACGATATAAATAAATAAATACGGTAGGTTCACTCGAGACAAATTTCCAATTTCGCCGACAGTTTTTAGCTTCGAAGCGAATCCTGATCATTTTGGTTCGTGGCCACCGATGGCTCCGCTACGAGGGAGAATCTACGCCCAGTGTGCAAAATACTTAATATTGTGTATTGTTGGGTCGCGCTCAAATAAATAATTATTAAGATCGCTACGATGACGAGATATTGTTGTGTGGATAAATATATTACAAAAGTGGGTGAAGTATTTTAATTCTTTAGATTTCCCAAAGACCCTATCAGGTAAGATTTATAAAGATAGTTCTCTGATTAGATATTAGATATGCATGCAGTTTTTCAATTACACGTACAATCGGTTTAACAAATATTTCTTTATTAAAATGCTGATATTTACCTAGATTTGAATAAAGACAATAGTGAGAAAAGAAAACAAGTACGACAAAAATAAAATGCCCGTTACCACTAGCGTGAGCAAAAAACCGTTTATATTTTGATAATTGCGAATTTTTCACATGACCTTTTGAGTTTTTAAAGCTCCTCTTATATTTTAACATTGAAAATGTTTCTATTATCCTAGTATAGGGCCTCAAATCGAGAAAAAATGCATTTGCCACATGACATCATACGCGTGAGAGATCATGTTAGTTTATTTATTTAAACTTAAATTTGATTATAAAGTATCGGAACCGACTAAAATTACTAAAATAAATTGGAACTAATTGAAACTAACCGAAAATTGATTGAATGACTAACCAAAACTCGCCAAAGTAACCAAAACGAGCTAAAACGTACCGATACAGGTTACAAAAATTAAAGTAAGTTAAGTAAAACTAACCAAAACGAACGGAAGTTTAACGACTAACCCAAACTAACCAAAAACATTAAATTTAATTATAACGTATCGGAACCGATTCAAATGACTATAAATAAATTGGAACTAACTGACACTAACCGAAAGTTGATTGAAAAACTAACCAAAAGTAACTAAAAGCATCAAAAGGGTCTAAAACGTATGGGAACAGATTAAAAATATTAAAGTAAGTTGAAACTAACCCAAAGTAACCGAATTTTGGCGACTAATCAAAAACATCAAAATTGGTTATAAAGTATCGGAACCGGTTCAAATGACTAAAATAAATTGAAACTAACTGTAATTAACAGAAAGTTGATTGCACGACTAATTAAAACTAGCCAAAGTAACCAAAAGCACTAAGAACTTAAGCCTATCGGAACAGATTAAAATATTAATGTTAGTCGAAACTAACCCAAATTAACCTAATTTTGGCGACTGACATAATTTAACCAAAAACATTTAAATTGGTTACAATGTATCGGAACCGGTTCAAACGAGTAAAATAAATTGGAGCTAACTGAAAGCAAAGCATATTCTATCGTAGTAGAATATTCTTTGCTGAAAGTAACCGAAAGCTGATTGAATGACTAACCAAAAGTAACTAAAAGCACCGAAACCGGTTAAAACGTATTGTAATAGATTAAAAATATTGGAGTAAGATAAAATTAACTCTAATTAACCGAATTTTGTCGACTAACCTAAACTAACCAAAAACAGTGAAATTGGTAATAACGTATCGGAACCGGTTCAAATAACTAAAATAAATTGAAACTAACTGAAATTAACCGAAAGTTGACTAAACAAAACTAATCAAAAGTAACCAAAAGCTATGTTGGGGTTTGAAACCTTCGGCAACATGCACAAAAACTGAGCTTTATCCACAATACCGAAACATAATGTTTGCACTCGACGCGCGTTTCGCTAACCATGTTAGCATCATCAAGAGATAAGATGAGTCTTAATCATCTCCTGATGATGCTAACATGGTTAGCGAAACGCGCGTCGAGTGCAAAAAATCTGTCTCGGTATTGTGGATAAAGCTCAGTTTCAGTTAACGAAAAGCACCAAAAAGGCGAAAACATAAATCAAAACAGATTAAAAATATTAAAGTAAGTTGAAACTCACTTAAATTAGCCGATTAACTTAAATTAACCAAAAACATTAAAATTGGTTATACTCGTAACGTATTGGAACCGGTTCAAATTCTAAAATAAATAAAAACCAACTAAAACTAACAGAAAGCTGATTGAATGACTAACCAAACTTAATCAAAAGTAACCAAAAGCACTAAAACATATCGGAATAAGTTATAAAAACTAAAGTAAGTTAAAACTAACCAAAACGAGCCGAACTTTGGCGAATATCCAAAAGTAACCAAAAACACTAAATTTATCGTATCGGAGTCGGTTCAAAATAAATTGGATCTAACTGAAAGTAACCGAAAGTTAATTGAACAGCTAACCAAAACTAACTAATAGTAACCGAAAGCGCCAAAATGGGCTAAAACAATTCGGAACAGGTTATAAATTTATTACAGCAACGTCATGGCTAATAGGGTAATTTTTTAGGTCTTTATATCCGCACCTCTTTTTATAATTTTAAAAAAGCATTTCTTTAATTAAATATATTTTAAACATTCGTTTGTATTTTTACTTGTTTAATCTGCTTTTAAAAACTATTTGAATTACAACACAAATCATATTTTTGCGTTTTTATTAGTCATTTTCAATATCCTCCCATTTGCATCTTTGCGAAGGACTGTGAATTTTTCAATAAATTAAGCTGGTTTTAGACTATTGTTAAGAAGTTACGGCTTTAAGGTATATAATTTGATTTTCGGCTTATCGAACGCTATAACCTATTTTTCATAAACCGTCTCGTGACGTGACCGTCAAAAGTTCAGTTACTTTCAGTTACTTTTAACTTACGTTAAATTTTTTAATCTGTTCCGATACATTTTAATCCTTTTTGGTGCTTTTGGTTACTTTTGGTTAGTTTGGGTTAATAGTTCAATCAACTTTCCGTTAGTTTGGGTTAGTTTTAATTTATTTTTGTAATTTGGACATATTCCATCCGCATAAACCCTAACCCAAACTGACATGACCTCTCAGGCATATTACGTCATGTGTGGCATATAGCATGCACTTTTTTACAATTTGATGCCCCATAACAGGAAAACACAAACATTTTCAACGTTAAAAGTACTACAGCAGACGTAGCGCGATGAGAGAAATTCCCACAAATGCAGCCAATCACTTGAGAAATGCACCCGATTAACTGGCCATGTTAAAGAAGACACCAAATACGTCAGCTAGAGTGGAGGACAGCTCCGCTCGCAAAGCCATCTCCGAAAACTGACGATTTCGCAGAAAATGTGAGCGTAGCGCAAGTAATGCAGTGTTAAGACCCTTAAGAAGCTATAAATGTTGTTTACTAGCTTAATATGTCCTTTTTTATATTTAAATTCCCAAAATATTTGTCAGATATTTTGAACCTTCTGCTTTATACATGTTTTTAATAAATAAATCAAGTTACAAACTGCCAACTAAATTATTTTAATTGGTAGGTATTACCTTTATTTATAATGTTTATGAATACTATTTTGTATAACTTTGTTACATAGTTTTATTCATTTGAATCACGTATTAAAAATTACCTTAATCGCTCTTTGAAATATCATGTATCAAATAATAACCGAGGAAATAATTTTGCATCAGCTAATACTTTTTGAATTTCCCCTCACGGACGGCTCGCTGCGGCAGCTAGAGTAAAAACTATTTTTTTACCGTGCTGTGGCTTTTGCGTTTGATACAAAAACATCAAACGATTTTTGCTGAGTGAATTTACTCGATATTATTTGTACTCTGCCCCGGGTATAAGCTAATATTAAATAGATATGTAAGGGTGCATGCGATAAGATAATATACCTAACATTATTTAGCATCAACGAAAAGCATGCTGCAACATAAAAACTAAAATGTTATAAAATAAGTGATTCTCATTCTCAGCTATATTGGATGGATAGCAGCAATAAGATTACCTTCTATTTTGAGTAGCCTATATAAATTAAAGGTCCATATATGAGTTCAAAATGGCTATATCGATGAAGCTTAAAGAAAAATGATTTATAACGCACAGTTTAAGCTGAGTTTGGGTGAGTCCTTGAGAGCTACCTTTCTTTCAACCAGAAGCAAAATTGGGGATGTTTTTTTTAATGCTGGGTTTGTGCTAGTTTGTGTGAGTTTTTGAGAACTACTTTTTTCTTCGGTCACAATTTTCAGGAAAATTGCGGTTGATAAAAATTTCGTAATGAAAACTGGCGTGGTAAAATTAAAATCTACTACAAGGAACAATTACGGGCTTTTTGACAATATTAAATATATTTTTATCAAGTTCATTGTAAAAGATTATTTATGACAAATGTCACTCTTGTTATCTTATTAGTTTAGAGATATAACAATCAATACTACTAAAACAGAGTTTTATCCACAATACCGAAATAGAATATTTGCACTCCACGCGCGTTTCGCTAACCATGTTGGCATCATCAGGAGATGATTAAAACTAAAATTAAAATCTACCTAACTC
>MU194643.1:7936-18353 GCA_016904865.1 Pissodes strobi | reverse complement strand
CCCCCCCCCCCCCTCCCCCCATTCTCTTACACCGAAGAAGACGGTCGCTAGAAACTCTTTCTATCTTATTAGAAAAGAGCCAATAAACGAGTGGATTTCTTCACTAGCATTTCCTTGTTATTGAGTTTAACACCTAGAAAAGAACGATCTTCCTTTTGTTTCTTTTTGCTCCTTAATATTTACCTCAGTAATACCTTCTAAATCCTCAAATACCTACATTCTGTTCATTGTCAATATCTTGTCTGTCTTCCTCGTTTGCCGTTTGCCTCTCTATATCTTGAATTCATACAGAGATTCGTACTCGGATTCATATTCATAGTTTTAAAGATATTAAATAAAAACTATTTTTGCGCATTTGCGCTTCAGTGTTCATACCTCGGTTCGGTACATATAAAAAATATTTTGGGGGCCATATTATGGTTTTTATCTATGATCTTTAAAACCGAGTTTAAATTATGTATTTCAGATATTTTTATGAAAATCGATATGTAGGTTTTTCTAGCAACAATAACTTTTAATTAAAAATTTAGAACTGATGGAACTGGAATTTCTCATACAGGAGTGTGTCAGTGGAAAGTCGAGTGGGAGTAAAAAATTAATGTCCTACTAAATATAGGTCAGATTTATTTATGTAGCAGTGGAACACATACAGAGTGGGGCATATAAGTTTGGAAACCCCTGTTTTATTTGGAAACCACAAATTATTTTGCGACAAAATTAAGTATGGGGGGATTATCCGAAGTCCCTGATTTCAAAATGTTATCGGCAGTGTTGCCACTCTTTCAGATTTTTCTCTACCACAGCCAAATGTCAAATTTTAAATGGAACGCCAAATTTTTTTTTTCAGCAGTACAGGGAGAAACAAATTCTTTTCTCACCATTAGAATCTCGGAAACCATAAGAGATACGAAGTCTGTTAAATAGGGACAAAGTTGCGCAATTTAAGAGTTATTGATATGCCGTTGAGAAATTTATAAAATTCCGACTACCTCCGAAGATATTCGTAATAAACCGAAAATCAGCTATTTTATATTTATTTTTTCCTGACTTTATTTAAAGAGATAATATAAAATGAATTTAACATTATTATTGCCATTTTTTCTCCTTTACAAGATGGCAGTATCATATTTGAAATCTGGAGTTTCGTGCCCGGACCCCCACCATCAACTTTTTTTTTTTTAAATACGGACCTGTATTTTTTATTTCATTTTTTAGAAGCCTTTGGTTTCCCAAAACCAACCAACGATGTATCACACTTGTCCAATATCCTCAAAAGTGAAATCGAGTCAGAAAAGATTGCCCTATCTGTCTAACACATTATTTCTTATGGAAAAAAAATCTAAATTTGTTGATTTATCGATAAGTGTGATACATCGTTGGTTTTGGGAGACCAAAGGCTTCTAAAAAGTTAAATATAAAATCCAGGTTCGTATTTAAAGAAATGAAGTTGATGATGGAGGCCCGGACACGAAACGTCAGATTTAAAATTTGATACTGCCATCTTATAAAGGGGAAAAAGTGGCAATAGTAATGTTAAATTCATGTTATATTATATCTTTAAATAAAGTCAGGAAAAATAAAAATGAAATAGCTGATTTTCGGTTTGTTATACGAATATCTCTGGAAGTAGTCTGAATTTTCTAAATTTCTAACGGCATATCGGTGACCCCTAAATTGCGCAACTTTGCCCCCATTTAACAGACTTCGAATCTCTTATATGGTTTCCGAGATCCTAATGGTGAGAAGCAAATTTGTTTCATCCTGTATATATTCCCCATTCCAACGCCAGTTCAGTATAGTTCATGTCAGGTAGCTAGCAGTGTATAAAGGATAGTCTGTATACGAACTGGTATTATACAAGGTGTTATTTAAGTACGTGGCCAAACTTCACTCTTTGAGTGATTTTAGGACGAGAAGTTTACATAAACATAGGTCCGGAAATGCATTGTTTCCAAAATACAGGGTCTACAAGTTTAAGAAAAAAACGGTAGGGTACGTCACTGATTTTTGTCTAATTTTGGTATTTATTTCGGATTAAGGAACTAAAAATACAACTTTTTTGTCCCTTGATTTATCTTCGTACCTTGATTACTCTTTAGGGAAAAAATTAAAACCACTATTACATGTCCCTAGACTATAACAAAAAAAGTGATTTTATTTTTTTTTCTCAAAAACTAAGCAAAATACAAAGATAACACAAGGGATAGGAAAGTTGTATTTTTAGTTGCTAAATTTGACAAAAATATAGGATTTTTAAAAAAGTGAGTGGCGAGGTGAGTGGCTTACATTTTTTAAAAATTTCCAGAATATTGACTTCCGGGACGCCACTGGACTTAAAAATAATTAATCTAATTATGGCTAAATTAGCTCCTTTTTTAAGTTTGGCACCCTGTATCTTGGAAACAATGCATTTCCGGACATATGTTTATATAAACTGTTTGTCTTAAAATCGCTCGAGGAGTTACCTACTGAAGTTTGGCTACGTACTTAAATAACACCCTGTATTATTGACGACGATGAATTCAATTGCTGTCAACAAATGCGTACCATAAAAAAACCGAGAAAAATACCTAACGATTTTTTATACGTGTTTATCACAAATACTATACCCAGTTAGCACGTAGCCGCTCCTTTGGTACTTAATATCATCTATTTTAACGAAAACTTTTGTGGATTATGAGCGATTGCGAATGGATTGCGAATCGATTTCGGGGGATTGCGATGATTGCGAAGCGATTGCGTTGATTATGAAGCGACATGCGAATGATTGCGATAGTGATTTCAGCGATTGCGAGTGAGTTTGTGACAGTATTGCGAGAAGTGAATCACCCCTCGCTTTTCGGATCTAAGTCTAACCGTTTTTGACATATTTTGAATTTTATGTCAAAAATTGCAGGTCTAAATATAACTATCAATTTCTCCTATTGAAAGCCTTTATTATTTAATTGGAGTTGGTTTCCTTGTAGAAGGGGATCTACTTTAGTAGTCTGTGTTGGCATTTTTATATTAAATAAATACAGGGCGAACAAAAAATAACGTTAAAAATTTAAATGAATAAATCGTTAAAAGTCATTTTTTTCAAATGGAAACCCCCCCAAAAAATGTAAAACGTTGGCCAATGGTATTGTTCTGCTCTATGCTAAAATGCGATATTTATAATTTGTAAATTATAACATAATCAGGTGCAGGGTATCCAAGAGATTAAAATGTTTGCCACGTGCGCATCAAACCTTCTAACACAAACTGCCACGGACGTATCGATAGCTGGTCTAAAAATAGGAGGCTACCTATGCGGCACTATAAGTTACCATACACGATGCAAAAGAAAGACTGTTGTATCTGCTAGAACAGCTGCGCCCGACGAAAGGTTAATAACTTAATCGTCCCGACTGTGGTAATAAGTAGGCGTATTGTCAGACGACAAGAAATAGTGTGATTTCTGTAGTGCTCGATTGTTTTTCCTCGCCGTCATGGCCAACTAATAACAAAACTTAAAAGCCTTATAGCACTTTTACAATAGAAAAATGTTAAATCGCAAATATTTCAAAAAAACTACAAATTTTTCTATTACATAAATTTATACAAAATCGCCCTTATTTTTAATGCGAACCAAAATAAAATTATAGAAATAGGGGATTTCCATTTGAGAAAAATGACTTTTAACGTTTTTTTTTTCATTTAAATTTTAAATGTTACTTTTTGACCACCCTGTATTTATTTATTATAAAAATGTCAACACAGACCACTAAAGTAGATCCTCTTCTAAAAGGAAACCAACTCCAATTAAATAATAAAGGATTTCAATAGGAGAAGTTGATAGTTATATTTAGACCTGCAAACGTCATTTTTGACATAAAATTCAAAATATGTCAAAAACGGTTAGACTCAGGTATAGGATATTGTATAGGTATAAAATATATCAGACTTTTCCGAGAAATTCAAAAACGCCGTAATATACAGGGTATTCTATTTAAAATATGAAGTTGATACTAGTCCACGAAAATACGAACACCCTGTATATATAAAAATATAATATTTTAAGAGTTTAAGTAAATCCAAACAACTTTTGTATTAAACTTTTTTTGGTACACCCCGTAGATTCTGAGATAAGGTGTCATCCCATAATACACGGGCCACCCTGTACAATAGATCTTTTGATTCTTGAGATACAGAAGGATTATCAGTTTTCAGGCAAAACATTTTGAAGCGTTTTCCCTAAACTGCAGTGGTGTGTGAACCAAACTATTTATGGTGTCTAATTTTGCTTCATTTTATACGAAATCTTTCTAAAGCTAGTTTTACACTTATCCAAGTTCATGTCAAATAACTTTGACAAGACGGCCTTGAATGAATTTCGCAAATGTAATACGGGACTTTGATATCAAATAACTTCAAGGTCGCCTTGTCAAAGTTCTTTGATGCAATTAGAACACGTCCAATTTTTCATCAAATATTTGATCAAATTCGGAGGTACCAACATACACATATTAAAACCAGCTGCAATAATTATAGCTAGAGCTGCAGCTTTATTTCTGCTTAAAGCTGTACGTTTCATCATTATTATATGACAACACAATAATCAAATTTATCAAGTCAAAATATCCAATTTAGCATAACCTCAAAATGTGGTAAGTTGCCAGTTGGTAACAGTTTAAAAACGTCATTGGCGTCAACAAAAATCACAGGTGTAAAACGGTGCCGTCAAATTTTGTCTTCATCATATAAATTGTACAGGGTGGCCCGTTTAAGAGGGGCCTATACCTTATCTCGAAAACTACGGGGGTTGGAAAAAAAAATTAAATACAAAAGTTGTTCCTAGTAAAATGATCTTTATTTTTTTTTGTATTGTTTTAATCGTTACTTTTTTATATACAGGATGGTCAAAGAAAGTTACACTTTTTTAAATGAAACCCCCTATATTTTATTACATTTTTGGATTCTACTTAAAATTCTAAGCATATTTGATGTATGATGTTATACCTCTAGAGTTAGTAGTTTCACAGATATAAACAGTTGAAAATCGGTACTTTGACTACTTTTCACCTTGGTAGCAAGAAGACCATTAGAGATGGAGTAAAATTAATTTCACATTCCTATCTTAACTTTTCAAGAGCTATTTGACGGTATTAATTGGCAGGTGGTACCATGGGTACCAAATCTGGTACCTCTGTAGGTACCATCAGTTAGCACCATCAGATAGCTCTTGGAAAGTTAAGATATGAATGTGGCATTAATTTTACTCCATCTTTAATGGTCTTCCTGCTACCAAGGTGAAAAGTAGCCAAAGTACCGATTTTCAACTGTTTATAGCTGTGAAACTACTAACTCTAGAGGTATAACATCATACAACAAATATGCTTAGAATTTTAAGTAGAATCCAAAAATTTAATAAAATATAGGGTGTTTCATTTAAAAAAGTGTAACTTTCTTTGACCATCCTGTATATAAAAAAGTGACGATTAAAACAATACAAAAAAAATAAAGATCATTTTATTAGGAATAACTTTTGTATTTAAATTTTTTTTCCAACCCCCGTAGTTTTCGAGATAAGGTATAGGCCCCTCTTAAACGGGTCACCCTGTACAATAACTTTGATCAAAGTTCTTTGACATGAACTTGGATAAGTGTAAAACTAGCTTAATCGGTAAAGATAGAAATAATGATAAGGTTTTCGCAATATCGCGCTACTTTTGCGATTAAAAAATGAAAGATGCCATTAGCAAAATTTTATTAGCTCTCTTCATTTTTGAGATACTCCTCGTATTCCGTAACGATCCGAAAGGGTAAAAACCGAGTCTTATGGAATTTGTAGTGTTATTTTTAGGCAGAATCCAGTTGGTATATACAGTATTTTTTTCGATTTTTAATACAAATTAAATAATGTCATCTTCATCACTAAATCCTACTTTTCCCAATATCAAATTAAACATAACCTGAAGTTGCTTCTTCTTCTTCGTTTTTTTTTTGGCTCAGACGACCTGAAATTCGGTAAATACCGAATTTCAAGTGTTCCTGCTAAATAATTGCAGATAATGCGCTTGGTATGTACACCATGACTCCTTTCCTGTTCCTGACAATTAGTGTATGGACTTTTACTCTATGCACTTTACCAGCCGGTTCGGACTTCCGATTTCGCCCCATCGCAGCCCAACAGAAGTCAGGTTATAAAACCAGAACTCTGTTCAACACGGAAACGCCACCAAATCCAAACCTGAAATTTAAGTTTCACGGGTTAATATTAATCGATTGTGAAATTTTAACCTCAGGTAATGTTGATAATGTAAAACTTGGCCTTAGTCCGGTAACGTCGTACCTAACCGTCATAATACCATCTTTTATTAAACCGTCTTTTACAACATAAAGTCACGCATAACTTTAGGTTATATTTATTTGTAAAACTCGACCTTACGTCGATAAAGTTCTCTCAAGAAAATCAACGAAACCTGTTTTAATATAACATTTAATAAACAAAAATATCAACAAATAAATATGTACAGCCAATCTAGTCGATGCTTCTTACGACTAAAATAATTAATTTACAAATCCGCAATAATTTAATTTTAAACCAGTGATACAATAATTAATATAATGAATAAAGCACATAATACAATACAAAATATAAATATAAATTTCACACTATAATTAATCAAAAAGTGAAATATAAAAACACCGATTTTGAACAAGTTTGCATATACACATACATACAAAGTGTCCCAGCTTTTGTACCAACTAAAATGTTTCTTTGTAATCTGAGAGCCCCACGAGCTCTAGCTCGACGAGTCTTAAGCCTAAAACTCTGTAGAGTAATATAACGTGTTTGATATATGTAAACCAAGATATTGATTGACGTTAAGGACGTATTTTATTGGCTCTTTTCAGAACCTAATTTTTATTGGAAACGGTTAAATCGGTAGTTTATTAAACAACGCTGGTCAGTTTTTTTTAATTCAAATTGTTCAATTTTCAGACACCATGGTATCTGAGTCATCTCGTAACTATCGAAAAGGTGGTGAGAGCAAATCTTGTAGAGAACTGGCAACGGCGCTGGACCCTAACCGAAAGGGGACTTTGGACCAGGAAGCTGATCCCAAACATCAAGAAATGGATTGAACGCAAACACGGAGTAGTTGACTATTATCTCACCCAGATATTGCCAGGGCATGGATGCTTTAGAGCATACCTACATAAGGTTCATATCGTCAAGACTCCGCGTGTCTATACTGGGTGAAGACGACAATGCAGAGCACACCCTCGTTTACTGCCAAAGATGGGAAGACCTGGGCCAGAGAGATAAAAAAGACGCTCAACACTGATGACAACATGATAGACCTGATGATAACCTCTGAATATATATTGAACACGGTCTAGAATATGGTCAGGATACTGATGGAAACCAAACGAAGCGAGGCCGATGAACTTGTAACTAGAAACGCAGGTGCATAGAAGCAGAGGGAGAAAGCACAACAACTAGAACCATGAACTCCTAATCGTTACGACGGAAGGGAGACATAGTGGTACTGAAGACTTATATTTCAGGGAGACCACTTCTCTAGTTAACCCCTATCGAAAAGGTAAAAACGGATTCCCACGTTTTTTTTTACGTAAAATCCAGTGAAACCATCTTTTCTTAATGAGAACTTTCAATTTAACTATGAGACATTTCAAATTTTCACTTCATTCTCAAAAACTTGAAAACTAAAAGAGATAAATAAGATTTATCTTTACCGTATTAGTTAATTAATTAATCGACCTTATATCTCTTATAGTCTCCGAAAATCTAATAGTGAAGCTCGAATTTGGGACACCCGCTACAGGGCTTGGTTGATGTTATAGATCCCTCATTAGAGAAAATAAAGAGATGCGATTTTCGTGGCAATTTTCATGCGCTACAGAGTGAAATGAAAAATGTTCAGCTTTCAGACCCCCTCGTATCTCAGTATGACAGAGGTGGTGTGATTAGTTTGTTTTTATTAAACGGGAATTATTGGAGGCCCGCGGTCGGTTACATAGGGACAAAGTTGCGCAATTTGGTCGTCAATTCCGGATATTGAAACCGATTTTGCTTGATAATTTAGTTGAATAAAAGCTTTTAGAGAGATATGAAAATTCCAGGTAGATATTTAAACATTGTTTAAAAAACAATGAACCCCATGATATCTAATTTTCCTTGAATTTGTATAGTACCTATCTCCCTTACTAGAAAAGCTACAGGGATGCGGCTTTCGCAACACTGAACTACTTTTTTGAGGCACGAAAGATACCGCAAAAATAACTTTAATAGCCCTCACATAGACAGTGAAATTAGAATTGTTCAGTTTTTAAACACCTCTCGTTTTCAGTTAGGGGTATCTCATAACTACCGAAAACGTAAAACCCCATTTATTTAACGTAAAATCCAATTGGTGTAATTTTTTTATGGGAACCACCAGCTAAACGTATTTGAACTACGCATGGTGCCTAATTTTCGACAATTTTTTTTTGGGGTCTAGCTGCTCTTAATAGTAAATATGAAAGATTGCGGCATTCTCGACGCTGCGCTACTTTTTTGAACGAAAGTTGCCGGAAATTTAATTTTCATAGCCCTCGTTTTACTTGAGCTACAGAATGGAATTGAAACTTTTCAATTTTCATGCACTCCTCGTAAAATTCAGTGGTGTGGCCATTTTTTTTCACTCCACATATTTTGCTTAGCCTAAAAGCTCGTCTTGAAGATGTTAAGAAGAATTACTTTTTTAATTTAAATAAAAATGTTTTGTACGCTAATACGAAATAACTTCATATATAATACAATAATTAAAAACTTGACAATTCTAATACAATTAGAGCTGGGACATCGTGTACTTAGTTACTACAAAACGACGTAGGTATGATATGAGGATTGAACCATCCAACGTGACTATGTTTACAGCTTCTTATAAAAATATGTATTCTACAAAATATATACTATCTACAAAAAAATAGTAATAGACTTAATGCACAAAACTTAATATATTCATGAATGTGCCGGAGGAGGGTAATTATGCAGACTATTTTCCGAAGTGTATATAGCAGGGTAGGCCTGCTCTAGAACAAAATTAATGACTCTCTTTCGCTTTATAGGTTCATACATAATATCCTGCTGATCGATTGAATATAGGAAGAGTACAATTTTTACCGCCCTATCAAAAACAAAGCTACAGAGTGATAAACAACGAAAAACGACGACTGGACGATATGGAATTCTTTCGTCAAAAGAAATTGAAGAATATATATATACAAATAACGGTGCGAAAGTGTGTAACTAGTGCGAAGTCAGTGAGTTACCACTAAAAACGATAGAAATACATGATTTGCAGGAGTTACACACAAATATTTTGTTACTTTCTGGTTTAAAATTAAGTAGGGTAAAGTGGGGCAAGATAACGAATGTGTTTTTCTAAAATCCGAAGACAGGTTTCTGCAAGATGAAATAGTTAGAATAATCATCACCTCAAGTAACAATTGTAACGTACGCAATAAGATAGCACTGATGTGGGCGTCAGTTTAGTCGGTACCATAAAGTAAAACGTGTTTTAATGGATCGGTTGTAAAATTGGATGTGTTTAAAATAAGGATTCCTGTACAAATTAATGGTAAGAATTTATGTTCTCATGGGCATTTACGTTTAGCAGACTACTAATCCCTTTTTATAAACTTTGAGGTTAACCTCTGGGGCAAGTTGATGGGGGCAAGATGGAGAATTCGTCAACTTGCCCCCGTCAATTATTTTAACCGATTTTTCTGGTTCCGTATTTCGCAAGGTAGAGACGGGACTCTCTTAGTGAAAACTTGTGTTGTGTCTATATACAATGTAGTTCAAAAAGTTTGCAACAAATGAGAAACTTTTTTTAGGACTGGATTCGCTATTCTTGTTATAAGTTAAACTTTTCGTTTTTTTTTTGTAAACTTTCTGGACCATGTTTAGTTTTATTTTTCCTTCAGATGGCTCGAAATTACAAGAAAAAAACTGACAATCGCGTCGCGTCGGTCATGGTAGAACGACAACTTAATTGCTGCGATTCATGCTATTGAAGAAGAAAATCATAGCCCTAACAGTGCCAGTGAATTTTTTAACATACCAGAACCTACGCTTCGAAGATCTCTTAAAAAAAGAAGACAAAATAAAGAATTACCAGATAGTGGCGGCAGATTTAAAATTATACCTTTACCGATGCAGAGGAAGAGGAATTTACTAACTACCTCAAAGATTTTCCCAAGTTTGTAACATCCGAGAAACTCTTTTAGGATTGGCTTCTTAGAAAATGATATTCTTGATAAAAGTTAAAATTTTCCATTTTTTTGGAAACTTTCTGGACCATGCTTAGTTTTATTTTTCTGCGATTCATGCTGTTGAAGAAAATCATAGCGCTAATAGTGTCAGTGAAATTTTTTAACATAC
>JAEQML010068346.1:0-18360 GCA_016904865.1 Pissodes strobi | reverse complement strand
GCTACCACTGGGCTTATATTGCTCACTACAGAAGTATCCTAGTTTTGCACAATATTTGTGTTCTCCAAAAACGTGGCTAATCGAATTATCTATGTCCTGTTTTAATAGTTTGATTTTCTCATCCATCGAAATGCCCTCCTTTTTTCTATGTTCGATAGCTTTGGTCACTGCATATCGTAATCTTAGCTGTTCTTTCTACGAAAAAAAAAAACAACGGTATTAAACTATTAAATTGTTTTCATTTACCAGGAAAATAATAAAAAACTTTTTAACAAAAAAAATGAGCCGACGAAGAAGTAACTGAAAATGAAAAATAAAATATACACTCTTGGTATTAATAACTAAGCTCCTAAACTAATGTTACTGCCGGATTTGCATACACCAAATTCCCTTGAAATATGTTAGAGGAAAAAAGGTGGACACTCAATCATCACCTATTTTCTTTCCTAAGAACTGGGATTTTTTCAAATTCATATGGATCTAACTTAGAGATATACCCTATTAAATAAAATATAATAATCTTAAAAAAGTCATCTAAATCTGTTTAACCAGTAAAAAGTTATGCGTGATATAATCAATCGGTTAACAGTCGAAAACAATAAATCATTCACTATTTTCATACCCTTAGCTCGGTATAAATAATTATACGGTAGGTTCACTGGAGACAAATTTCCAATTTCGCCGACAGCGTTTGGCGGCGCCCACGGGGCGAATCCGGATCAATCTGGTTCGTGGCCCACGATGGCCCTGCTCCGAGGGACAGAGAGTGTGCAAACGCTCTGAGATTGTGTACTTTCGCGTCGCATTGTGTTATAATAACCGAGGAAAGCGCATCAGCGAATACTTTTTGAATCTCTCCCCACAGACTGCTCACTGCTGCAGGTAAAGTACAAACTTATTTTTTACCGTGCTGAGGCTTTTGCGTTTGATGCAAAAACATCAAACGATTTTTGCTGAGTGGATCTACTCGATATTATTTGCACTATCTGCCCTTAGGGATGAAATTTTTTTCTGAAATTCAAATGGGGCTAACTTAGAGGTACACTCTTCAGAGTAAGAAGCATACCATACTTCATTCAGATCGGTTAACGGAAAGTGGGGGAAAAATCAATCATCCCCTATTTTCCTTACTCAAGGAAAGAAATTTATTTTTTTTGGCAAATGCAAATTGGACCCTCTTTAGGGTTACCCTGTCCAATAAAAAAAGAAGCATCAAAATGGGATAACCCAGTACAAAGTTATTCAGTGAACCGGTAAAAATTCAGTGATGATAGATCAATCATCCCCTATTTTGATACTCTCAGGGATGAAATAATTTTTTGAAAATAAAATGGGACCAACTTTCCAATAAAACTTTGGAAAAAATATTCGTGGTCATACATATGTTAAAGAAAAGGGATATGTAAAAAAAATATATCTATAGGTGTTGAATTGAGAACCTCCTCCGTTTTCGTTTTATACTGAAATATCAACAATATAGTGAGTACTTACGCTTATGTGTTTCCGAAGAACTAATGGCCCGGCGTTGGTGTCTTTAGCTAAATCTCGAATTTTCCGAGAGTAATTCCGCAGAAGGTGATTTCTGCACTCAATTTTTTTTACAACAACATTTTCATACGGATGAGCATCTAAAATTTTTTTGAGAGAATTGCTGTCTCCGTCTGCTATTAATTTATGGTATATTAATCCATGTTGCTCTACACTATAGACAAAGCCTTCTTTTAGAATATCTCCTTCCATACTGGTCGAAGAACCTTCAAAATTCTTAAAGCACTTGTGCTTTTTGGGCCTCATTTGCCCTCGATTTTTGGAGAGCTGGCAAATTGTACAATATTTGTTTTTGATGCCGATAAAAAGCACCTAAAAAATTACAAATTAGCTTTCTCTCTTGAACCTACTATTTTAAATTACCTGTTTAGTTCGACAGCCTATAATTGCTGCAGCTCCTGAAAGCGAATTATAATTGGTTTTATAAGATCTTTTAGCCCAAGATCCATCCGCTACGACAGTAATCATAGGAACCCCACCAGGTGAGAGGTCATCTGCTTCTATAGCCAATTCCTTTTCTATCTCACCAGCTCGCTTCATAGTTTCCAAGGAAATTGTTTGAAAACTTTCCCCTAGAACATTTTCTTGAACTTGGTATGTTCGTTGCGATGGAAAAGGAATTTCCAGACATGTCGAGAACTGGGCTAGGGCACTGTATCCTGCTCCTATCATCATCACCCCCAGAATGGCATCCTGATTCGGGTTTGTCACTGTCGTTTCCAAATTATATGTTCCATTGCACATATTACATTTAAATTTAAATATTGACACGTATCCATCTCTTATTTCTTTTACAACATTCATGTTGCTTAAAGTGCACCCAAACCTTGGCTCGTGGTTGTTTAGATTTTTAAGGCAATCCAAGAAATACTGAATATTCACCAATCTTCTTCCCTCTAATTTAACAGGTTTCTAAAATGAATTATTTAGAAAATATGTCTCTAAAATGTATAATAATAAACAATATAATGTACCTCATTTTGGTCGTAAACTCTTTTAGAGGTACTTGGCACACTATTGTCACTTTTTTCATCAAAGTGAAGTGGTGTAATATTTTCTTCACCAACGTCAAGTGTTATAATCTCCTAAAAAAATTAATAAAATATAAATATAATCGAAGATATTAAAAAATATTACAAAATCTTACATTCTCGCCCAGAAGTTCACCACTTGTTTGATTTTTGGTCACATGATGACTGGATGGCGTAGATTCGTTCCTCTTTTTTAAAGAAACCTGAAATAATATTGTTTTTATGTTATTTTCATTGGTGAGAAAGTGTATCTTTTTAAAAAAGCAACAGGAACTAGCCATGTTTCTTGGAACACCCTGTATAATATGTTATGTTTTTATTGAAAAATTGGCATTGAAAAATTACTCTCACGAAAACAAAGAAGTCTTCACTTCAAAAATTGTAAATGTATACTTACAATCTGTCCCTTTCTTCGACCTGGATGTTTTCTAACCGCATTTAACCTAAGTCGGCCCTTCAATCCTTTTCTTTTAGCATCCATATTTTACAAGTATTTCCAGAAAAACAACAACAACCACACAAGAACACTTTTCAATAGGTAACCACCAATATAAAATGCAATGACTCAACGAAACGACAAGGCAACGCCACTTACCATCACGCACTGAACACATTTTGAAGATATATAAAATGCATAAAGCGCGCGTGCGATCGCCGGGCGCCGGCCGTACACTTTCCACGCGTGCGATCGCCGGCCGTACACTTTGCACGCCTCAGGCTGCCGAGAACGCTTCACAAAAATTACGCAGGCCAGCCCTGGAGTACATCGCACCCCGCTCAAGAGGATACGTATAAATGCTGTCCAACGGTCGAAAATTATACGAATATTTTTGCCGCGTCTCTTACCGTTGCCCCGCAGCAGTATCTCTGAAGGATAGATACCTTCCTCTTAAATGACAAACAGACAACGCGAATGTACTTCTGCAGGACATGAGACAGAAGACAACCAAACCAGGGATCAATCAGAAAATGGAGGTACTCTAGATCATGAGAAATTGGAGATTACAAATACTTATATATCCAGGAAATGACGCAGTGATATCAAGCTAGTGTAAACTTGACCAATAAAGTAGTCGTGAAGGCCAGTCGACGCTATTAGCCGTTCAATCATTTGACACTCATTTAAACAACAATTAATAAAAAATAAAGTAAAATTTGCAATTTTATTAGTTGGTAGGCTCACATTTTTTGAGGCACATATACGATTCCCCCCTCGATGGTATCTTCACCTTGACGAAGGGCTTGGCCGGGTGGCGGGGGGTGGGGCAGGGGGGGGGTTGATGGGCTTGTGTGCTTGAGCGATCCCAAGAGCTATGCCGGCAGTAGCCTAGCTACCGGAGAGTCACCCTTGCCGGACAGGTCCAGGGTTAGAAGCCAGACAAAGAGAGATACCACAAGGATCGCGCCTGACCCGGAGCGGGCGGCTATAAATGGGCGGGCTGAGTTCAATGCCGTAGAGAAGGCAATCAGACTAGGGAGATGGAAAAACCGAAAAAGAAAAACAAAGATGAAAAGACGGATTTAAAGAATAAATTACCCCAGGAGGGTACGACGCACGGTCAAGAATCCCTCTCTACTACGGTAGGCTGCCCCACGGATTCTGGGGGGGGGCTACACCATCCTACAGGAGAAGACGACGTGTTCTACACTGAAAAAGTAGATCCATTTAGCAGGAGAGAGTCAGTCTTGAGAACACCACCACCACCACTAAATGAAAACAGTAGTGAAATACCAAACGAAGTATTTGCAAGAAGGGAACCAATCCCAAAAACTCCATCCAGAACGAGAAGTTTTTCACTGCTCGAGGTACAAGTGAAACCAGTGACAGAATCACACGCAAAAACCTCAAGCTAAACTAAAAGAAAAAGACAACACGATAGCCCTCTTAAAAACGACGGAAAACGGAACAAAAACCCAGAAGCAGCGCTCAAAACCATCTTGTTAGAGACATGCAAGGAAATTAGATTTATGGAAAAAGTGGTCGGGCAAATGTACAAACCAAAAAAGGAGATATCGGATGCGGTGTCACGCCTCGCACTGCATGCTGAAGAACTTCAGAGACCAGAAGTCTTTAACTGGCTAGACGATGCATGCCAGAAACACGAAAAGCGATATAGAGGAACACTATCTTAAGCAAATCGCCACCATGCAAGAAAGACACGACAAGATAATTATGGATAAAAAGGAGACTTACAAGAATACAAACAGATCATACAAAATAGGACACAAAATGAAAACACAGAAAAGTGTGTAGAATGCATAAAAACGCAGAACAAAGCAAAAAAGTGGCGGGCCCTTAAGATAGACGAGACTCTGGAAAACTTCGAGAAAATTTCAGAAGTCTATTGGAACGAAGATGTATTTCATAAAATACCTGAAAAAAGTAACCCAATCTGGGAGGCACCAGCGGGCCGGGATATACTTCTATCATGCAACAAGAAGCTGTCATTAAACGACAAGACCATAAGAAGAGCTCTAGAAAAGTTTGGGTTAGTTGGGTTAGCTTTGATGTCCCACACACTAGGATTTCCTGACCAGGACGGAAACATTACTAGCAGCCACCGGTGGATCTACTACCCCACCATAACTACGGAGGAAGCCACAGAGGGTGCCGAAGATGTGCACATCTTCAAAGCAGTCCAAGATGTTAAGAACAACATGATGAGACAAAACAGAACAAAACTTGTATTTCCGGAGATGGAAGGCGTTGTAGGAACAATCACCACCAGAATGATCCTGTACTTATTCTCGGGCACGAAAATACAAGTCATCAAATGCAACACCCAAAATGTCCCCAGAAGCTATAGTAGACAAGCATCGCGAGCCGGAGATGAAAGAAGTGTAACGGCAAAACTTCGTAACCCTAGAAGAGAAGCCCTAATAATTAAAATTGATGAAATGAAATTCTCATACATAATAAAAACCGTCCAAAAACAGTAAACCCCAATGAAATCGGAGTAGAAGTCAGAGAAACCAGAGAGACAAGGAAAGGTGAACTGCTAGTCACAATACAAAACGGTCTGGATAAAGCTGAAGTCCTAAAGAGGGAAATCTGCGAAAGGCTCCCAAATGCAAAGGTTACCTTACGTATAGACATAAAAGTGCTACACATAAAGGACCTGGACAGTATCACAAAGGAAAAAGACATCAGAAAAGCCATAGGAAACGCTACGGAAACTAACAAGGACAGTTTCGAAGTACGAGCTCTCAGACCCGCCTTTGGAAACAAACGAAAGGCGACAGTAATTATAAACGCCTTAGAGGGTTACCAACTACTACAAATGGGACACAAAGATAGGCTGGATGAGTTGTCGAGTTATAGAAAGGCAGAACGAAGTAAAGTGCTTTAGATGTTGGGAACATGGACACACAAAAACACAGTGTAATGGACCAAACAGGGAAAACAGCTGCCTGAATTAAAGAGGGACACAAAGCATCCGAGTGCCCAAACTCAGAGTACTGCATTCATTGCAAAAAATAAGGTCTTCAATCGGGCTACTGCAAGTGCCCCTCCAAACAGCTACGCAGAGGAGGGTGAACCTAACTGGAGAAAAAATCAGGGAACCATCAATCATCATCATCTTGCAAATTAACACAAACAGAAGCAGACCAACACACGACATGCCCCTAGCTACAGCTCAACAAATTCAAGCTGGAATAATTCTCATTAGTGAACCCAATATAGCAGCCATACTTAACAGGAAGGACTGGACTGGAGGAAATAAATACAGCCATTAAAATACTAAACACAAAACTCATGGTCAAAGAACAAGGAAGAAGCCCTGGCTTCTCATATGTCGCTACAGCGGGTTTTACCATATACAGCTGATATGCCTCCCCAGGAGATATCTCGGAGCTCGAGGACACACTTGACGCAGTTGGGCAGCGCATAAGATCCTGCCACGAAAAGTCAATTATAGCTGGGGACTTTAACGCCAAGTCTCCCCAGTGGGGAATGGGGATAACCGACAATCGAGGTCAAATTATGACGAAGTGGATGGCAGAACACGACCTGTCAATCTTCAACCAAGGGGATAAACCAACCTTCCACCGCCAAAATTACACATCAATTTTGGATCTGACTCTGGCAAGCGTAAACATTAAAAACCTCATTACGGAATGGGAAGTGAGCGACAAAGAAGGAATGCCTCATGCAAAGGAGACGATGCACAAGAGAATCAAAAAGGAGACAAGAGCAACAAAACCCACAACTTTGGGAATCCTACAAAGAACTAAAAAGGGCACTACGGAACAAAATAAAAATGGCTAAGAGAACCTGCTGGAAAACACTGTGCGACGAAATTGACTGTGATATATGGGGAGACGGTTATAAAATTGTAATGAAAAGACTGCTCGGTTTACCACCGAGGCCTCAAATGATGATGGAAATGATGGAGAATGTTGCAAAACACCTCTTTCCCGAGCACGAATCTGTGATATTTGACTGTGATAGAACTGTGATATTTACAAAATTTAGTATAAAAAAACTAAACTCAGCATATCAAAGACTAAAGAGTAACAAAGCACCGGGACCCGGACAAACTCCTACGGAAATAATCGAAGAACTAGCGCAGCAAGTATGTACTTGCGGCATACAACGAACTTGCAGAGCGCGGTATCTTTCCCGACGATTGGAAGAGAGCGACCCTAATACTCCTTCGCAAGGGCGATAAACTAGCGGATAGTCGAGGCTCCTATAGACCTATCTGTCTCCTGGACACTGAAGGTAAGCTTTTCGAGCACCTTATCCTAGCCAGACTAAACAATGACCTGGAAAGGACTGGAGGCCTGTCAGATAGACAATACGGCTTTAGGAAGAAAAGACAAACCAAAGACGCCATAATAGAATTAGTCAGAACCGCTCAAGAGGCTGCTACCTTCACCCCTGCGCATAGACGTTTATGTGTTGTCATAACCCTGGACGTTAGAAATGCTTTTAACAGCATCTCCTGGCAAATAATCTTGGACGTATTAAGAAGAAGGGAAATTGTAGAAAGTATTATCAACCTAATCAGATCATACCGGTCTGATAGGGAAATAATCCTAGAAGCGAAAGGCAAAACAGTTCATAAAAAACAAGCAGCGGCGTCCCACAGGGCTCAGTTCTGGGTCCAACTCTCTGGAACGTTATGTACGACGATTTACTCGAGGTAGACCAACCGACGGGCGTAAACTTATAGGATTCGCAGACGATGTAGCAATAGTGGTGGTAGCTAAAACGGAAGAGGCCTTAATAAACTTTGCAAATACGGCACTCCTTAGGGTAGACAACTGGTTAAAGGGCAGGGGTTTGCAGCTTGCGCCCGAAAAAACTGAAGCGGTGCTGCTAAGCACCAAAAAAAAACTGGGCCAGATCAGTTTTAACGTTCAAGACTCAGTCATCAAATTGAGCAAGTCCATTAGGTACCTCGGGGTGTGGCTGGACACAACTCTGAGTTATGCCGAGCACATTAACAGGATAGTCCAGAAAGCGGAGAAGACCATGAAAGCTCTTATCAACTTGATGCCCAGGGCAACAAAGCGACGAGTACTGACAAGTGTGGTCCAATACTCCCAAATACTATATGCATCCCCGGTATGGTACATGACGGCAAATAATAAGAAACTCCTTTCAAGGATAAACCGGGTTCAAAGACTCCTATGTATAAGAGTATGTAGCGGATATCGTCCCACTTCCCTGGCAGCAGTACAAGTCATCGCTGGAACACCACCGATAAGACTTATGGCAATGGAACGAAAGGAAAGATATAAAGGGAGAGGCAAGCAACAAGCCAGGACTGCGCTACTTGCCAAATGGCAAGAACAGTGGGTAGAGGACACCTACGGACGCTGGACGTATGGCCTTATCCCGAATATTCAGAACTGGCTGGAAAGGCCATACGGATAAGTGGACTACTTCCTCAGCCAAGCACTTTCGGGACATGGGTGCGTCAAAAAGTATCTTTTTGACAGACGTAGAGCAGATACGGAGAAATGCACTTACTGCCAACATCGAGTGCAAATTGCATGTAGGGAAAGGGTTTTAGTGGGTCGGATATACCGGAGTCACACACTGTCCTGGGCGCTACAACACCAATGCCCTGGACGTGCTCAGATATGCATTTCCTAAACCCTACTAAAAAAAACGTATACGATTCAATAGGGGAACAATAATAAATGTTTTGATAAAGTTAGGTTATTGCTTGCTTGCGTGTGGGCTTCGCTAGACGTCATTCACCCAGAAACTTGGTTTTAAATGCAGCAGACCGCCCAACTAAGGGTATCTAACCTCAGTCATAGTCCACTGTTTCATTGCACCCCTCTCAATCCACGTGGTTCTATACTGATGCATCTAAAAACGTTTGTGGTATATAGTCTGTATAACGTACTGAAAGAAATGTTGGCTCAAGGGCACTATATTTTTGACCCCTTCAAAGTCTCGAACACGTAAAGTGGTAGTTATGAGCTAGATCTTTACAGACGCAGACAGAAATATGGATTCCTTCTGACTAGGACACTCGATTCTTCCTCGGGGAGAAATAACGATCGCCACGTGTCCACCCAAAATGGCGATAAAGGAGCCGCTACAAAACGCGTGTTAACTCGACCGAAGACGAAGCGGAGTTGCAAAGTTAGGTTATGATCAACATGCATATATTTGAGTTTGGTTTCGTTTACCCCGCTGATCTAGGAGCGTCATCTATCTCTTATTTTGGGAACAGATGGCGCACTCTAAATAAGAGATACCTCTCTACACTATTCAATTTATTTGTAGATGCTTAAAGAAGCCGATCTTTTACGGACCTACAGAAAGTTCGAGAGGTAGATGGATTGAAGAAAACTTGGTAAAAGCTATAGATCCCGTAACAGTGCATGAGGTATCAATTAGACAAGCAGCCAGAGAAAATAATATAACTGAACCTGCACTAAAATTTCGAATGTAAAGAATAATTTTCAAAAGGATGGAATGGGCGAGAAGCCAGTTTTGGAAGAAGACGCATAAATAAAGCTTTGCTTCCATATTAAAAAATAACTTCAACTGCCAAGATTGGCATGCACCAACGAGGACAACAACTTCTGCTTATAATCTAGCTAAGTCAATTCACGTAGAGGGACGATTCAATAGAGATACTAAAATAACAGATGAGGTATCATTGTTAAGAGCTCAGGGACTTAATAAAGTTAAAGTCAACAAATATTCTGAATCGTTAACACAAATCTTAACATAAAAGAATTTAATGAATAGAGTGGGCTCCAACTAAACAACGATGCTGGAAAAGTTTCTGTGACACCGGATCGTGCATTTCTTTCATCTATTCCAATGAATTCAGCTACCAATACCAACTCACTACTTGTACCGCAAAGGCACCAGATTGTTGAAGCAAACCAATCGGTTATTCTTTCAAAACCAAATCCTTCACAACCTCTTTCTGCAGCACTCTACGTATCTGTAGTTCTGGTTGGATTCTAGAAAATATCTCCTAAATTCCAAAAATTGTAAGTTCGAAGAATTCTAAAAGAAGAAAGCAGTCCGCCCAAGATTTAACTAATCTGAGCAGCATGGAGAAGAAAAAGGAAGAAGACTGAATAAAGAGCAAATTACAAAAAATGCAATGGCTTCAGAACAGCCTTCGTCATCAGGAAATGATGACAATTTTTCAATCAATGATTCAAGTGATTTGGAGAGTTTCGATGGAAATTAATATGTTGGTTCAAATCAAATCAAATCAAAAGGTCTATATTAATAAAAAAATTGCACAATATAAACATTCATAGAGTACAATTGATAATAATAGCGTCAGTAGAGAAGTGGTTTCAATAATAAATCTTATGACAATAGAAACTAGAATCTAGAATACAACACCTTAACATAAAACACATAAAAAATTATTACACACATAAATTAAAATAAATAATCTAAAAACTCTTCAACTGTATGGGGTTCAATTTTCAAAAGCAGATCCTTCCCAGTCTTCTTAAAGCTAATGAAGTTTTTGTTTAACTTAACATAATCAGGTAATTTATTAAAAAACTTTATACAGGAATAGGTAGGACCTTTTTCAGTGGCCGATAGTCGGTGTTGAGGGATATTGAGCCCCACAAACCTAGTAGGTATATTATTTCAAATTCAGCAAACATCTCCCTATTTTTCAAAAGAAATAGCACACACTCACATATGCAGAGTCCAGCAAGTGTTAGAAAATCCAAACTCTTAAACTTTCCCCTACATGAATCCCTTCTCTTTAAGTTTAGCATTGTTCTTACTGCTCTTTTTTGAGCTATAAAACCTCTTTCTGCATCACTGTTTCCTCCCCAAAAGATGATACCATATCTAAGAATTGAGTGTAGATTGGCATAGTACACTGTTTTGAGGTGGTCAATATTGAGATATTTAGATATTATCCTTATGGAGTAGCATGCTGCATTGACCCTGTGACAAACATAGGTGATCTGATCCACCCAGTCAAGATTTTGGTCAATGTATATGCCCAGGAACTTTGTGTCTGTTGAAAGGGTTTGCAGAGAGTCACGTGTTAAGGGAATTATGTCTGGAATGTCCCTGCTCCTCCTCTTAGTGTGAAAGCAGAGGCAATTAATTTTGCTGGCATTAAGGACCAGTATATTGTTAGAAAATCAGTCTTGCGCGGCCTTAAGTCTTTCCGAGGAGATCAGAAGAACATCTGAGAGCTCGGTAGCAAGCGCCAATAAGTTCGTGTCATCTGCAAAGCTGGCAAGGTAGTAACTGCCGTCCAGTATTTCATTTGCAAGATTACTAACATAGATAATAAAAATTAGAGGAACCCTGAGCACACCGAGAAGAAGCTGCCCCTCCGTATAAAAGTATCTTTGGCCTTTTGACTCAATGAGAACCGTCTGTTTTCGGTTAGAAAGATATTAGTGAATACATTTTAAGGCTGGTCCACGTATTCCATACCTCACTAACTTCTCAAGTAAATTTCCGTGATCAAGGCTGTCAAACGCCTTAGACAAGTCCAGGAACATACCCAAGGACAATTTCCCTCCTCCAGACCCCTGCAGAATTTTCTCTGTGAAGTGATATATTGGCTGTCTCGACTGACCTGCTCTTGAGAGAGCCATGTTGTGAGCTGCTTATTAACCCTTGTGCCGAGAGAAAGTGCATAAGCCGGGTCCACATTGCCACTTCAAACACCTTGTAGAAGCTAGGTAATAGGCTTCTAGTTGGCATTTGTCTCCTTTTTTATAAATAGGTTTAACAATGGCTAATTTTAGTTCATCAGGAAAGATCTCATAATTAATAGGGTTGTTTATTATGTGATACAACGGCCCAGGCACTTCCTCTGAGCAGTGTTTCGGCATGTTTGGGGATATTTCATCGAACCCAGCACTCTTTTTGTTTTTCAACTTTGATATTATATGCAAAACTTATGCAGGGGTAGTTGGAACGAGAAACAAAGCTTTATTGTGCATTGGAATGCTACATGAAAAGGGAACTTTATTCTGGCCTTCAATAAGGCTCGGAGCAGCCTCGATCACGAAACTGTTAAACCTATTTGAAATTTCAACAAGATCTCCCGGAATTTATATGCTTTGAAGGCTACAAGAACCTCTAATTTCATTCACAATCTGCCAGACACACTTTGACTTATTTACACTATTATTTATGCGAGAATAGTTTTTTCCGCGAGCCCCTTTTAATGGGTAATTATATCCCTGCTTTTTTTTGTTTTTGTAAGCATCTCTGTACCTATTCTTAGCTCTACTGAGTACAAGTAGGATTTCCAACTGATTCTTACATGCAGTTAGCTTAGGAGTTGGTTCAAAAGATCTGGAAGAGCGTTGTTTAGGTTTGCCATTCCCGAGTGGGAAACACTCATCAAAGAAGGAACAAAGGGTGTTTGCATTGCTCATTTACAAGATGGTCCGGCAACACATGGATAGTTTCCCAATCTTGAGAAGATAAGACTCTCTTAAACTCGTTTTTATTTGAAGGATTAAAGTTTGGCTTTTCTGTTGTTGTTTTATCTGTTGCCTTACCTACATCTCTGCAAAAGGTCAATCTCTGTGCAGTGTGGTTAGATATGTGAGTGTCTGCCACCTCCGCCCAAAAAAGATCCAATTGCAGATTTTTTAAGATTTTGTCTATACAGCTCTGATTGGTCCCCGCTATTCTATTATTTTCTAAAATAGACGTATCAAAATTAAAAGATTTACACAGGGTTAAAAAATCCTGAACATTATTATTTCCTGCATCTGAAATATTTATAGTAAAATCTCCTGCAATGAAACACAAACAATTATCATTCAGAGGTATACCTAAAACAATTTCTAATCTAACCAAGAATTCTCGAAAAGTGTGGGACTGTGCTTGATAGATGGACACTACCAAAGCCTTCTTATTGCTTAGTTTCAATTCAATGGCCGTACACTTGAATATTCTCTCCAATGACAACTTGTTAATATCAACTCGTACCTCGTACTCCACTCCATCTTTGACATAGATTGCCACGCCTCCATAACCCTAGTTACGGCAGAAGGATGAAGCTAATTGATACCCCAGGAGGTTAAAGTGGGGCAGCTGCTCGCTGGTCTTCTAATGTTCACTGACACACAAAGCAAGACAATGCCTTTTCGGAGTCAATGAAATCTTGTAGAGCATCATGGCTTGTATTAATGGATTGCAAATTTTTATGTAATATACTGACTGTTTCTGGGAGATATTTTCGACCCTTCTCTAGAGTACTAGCTGCTTCAGGTTTGCTGCTTCTTGTTACTTTTCTTTTTTGGATTGGCAACCCGGGCAAAAATTTTCTGAACAGCACTGATATTTGGAGTTAATTATATTAGTGCAGATCGTTGGAACCCACTGGTCTTTTCCCCCTAGCAGACTTACTAGGCGTTGTTCTAAGTCATCATTACCACTATACCTTGTTGCTGCTGCTTCAGCAATCCACTGTTCTCTTCCCGATCTTTCAGGTTGCCTGGCTTTCAGCATTGATGCCATGTCACAAGTTGAATTTGAGCTCCAGGAAAATATATTACCAACAATATACTTTACCAGTTTAAGTTTACTGTAGTATGAAAACTTTGAATCTTAATCGTTATTGGTGAGAAAACTATCATATTGCAGAAACTACAATGCGTATATGCTCTCTGCACTGTCTTTTTTATTGCCAAATTAAATTGGTATATCTTATTATTTAAGGCAGTTTATTGAGCCATATATGGAGAGCCAATTATGATAACATTTGTATACTCAAATTCATATAAAAAGTTGAGGCAGAAAACTTCGTCCAGGGCATTTCCCTGGCTCACTTGACAGAAAACCACCACAAAATCACTCTTCGTGAAATACTTGCTTAGAAGGATGTGTTGTTTAAAATCCTCGAGAACCACCCCAGAATTATACTGGGAATTGATTTCCGATTTACCATCTACGGCCAATTTAAATAGGCGTCCATAACCCAAAACCCCAAATCTCTCGCCAATAATCAAAATCCTCCTAGTACTAGAACACTAATCACCACTGGCTGCATCCGAAGCAACATGCAAAGCGTTTATGGAGGCCTCAATACTCACAGATGGAGGCTGAATTGGATCCACGCTTCCAGTGTTAGACATATCCCGCTTACATATTTCGAATGAGGAACAAGGTCTATGCTGACATCCAACCTCCGGCGCCGAAGTATTTGTTTGGCCTTCTGACTCTTTTGGGTCAACTGTAGTTGTCTAGCTATCCGATTCTTTTAGGTTAATTGGAGTTATCTGGCTTGCAGTATGTGATGCCTGACAAATCATTTGAACTGCCTTATGTGAACTGCTATTCTCTATGGTTTGATTTTATTGTCACATACCTTGTCATCAAAAACTGCAATCATATCTGCTTGTTTTTCAATTTTATTTCTAAGTTGGAGAAAATGGTATTTGGTTCCTCTATCTTGTGCACATATTTTTTTCTTGGTCATAAGCTTCAAGGTTCTTTAGAGCACTATGAGATCACCCATTCCAAATTATTTAAACTTTTTTACAAGCGAACTTTTTTGCCATTAGATTTGAGGCAAATGCTTTAGTACCAGCACGACCACACTCCTTGCTATAGTGCTGCAAGAGGAACCCAGTTTTTGTCTAGGATATTTCACCAAGGATATGTAGGCCAGATAAAACACTTTTACATCTTTTCTTTGGGAGCTATTAAAGCAGAGGTCATTTCAGAATGTCGACGAGTTAGAAAGAGTTATCAGGGAGTGTTCACAGAAAATTACTGGAATGTAAACCTCCTCTTTCATGTACGGGTTACTTGATTTTCCAGTAATAAAATATTTTGTGGTGACGCGACGCGTCGTGTCCAATCTCGAAATTGCGACAAATTTAAATTTAACTAGCTCACCCTTTATAAAAGACATTATCATTTCAAAAGTGTCTTCTTGTACGGTTTTTGGCGTAAAATCTCGTCAAGTGATCAGATTTTTCATAATTTTTTTTTTTTTTTTAAATAAAATCCCTAATTTTTTTGAGCTATCATCTCCCCAAAAAGTCCATTTTCCTGACACATTCGTAACAAAGAAGCTTTTCGACGGTCTTTTGCCCTAAAAATTCTTTATCAAACTGTCGTCTCGGTTTTTTCGATCCTTGCGACTTTTTCGGCGCTACAACGACCCAAAATAACTCCTTTTTCAAAAATATATCATCATCATCATCAATCAGCCTTGTCTCGTCCACTGCTGGACATAGGCCTCTCTTAACCTAATTAATCTTGCTCGATCTTGGGCATCTTGGCTTCAATTTGTAGATATCCTCCTGATATCATCTGTCCATCGATTCGGCGGTCTACCCCGGCTTCTGTGTGCATCATCTCTAGGTCGCCACTCCAGTATCTTCTTAGTTCCACTTTAGGTATGTTATTCTCTCAACAGCGTCTGTAACCTTGGTTCTCCTACGGATCTCTTCGTTGTGGATTCTGTCTCGTAGCGTCACCCCCACACAGCTCTTTCCATGGCTCGTTGGGTAACTCTTATTTTGTTGATCGTTTTTTGTGTTAATGTTAATGTTTCTGAGCCGTATGTCAGTACCGGGAGGATGCACTGGTCAAAAACCTTACGTTTGAGGCACACTGATATGTCTGAAACAGCCGGAGGCAGGCCACAGGTTTGGTTATCTCTTCCGATTCGAATTTCATGTCCCAGATATTTATATGATGTTACGTGTTGGATTTCTATTTCTTCTATTTTTAGTTTACGGCTAGGGACCAGGTTTGCCATAAATTGGGTTTTGGCGATGTTGATTTTTAATCCAACTTTTTGGGAAGCTGATGACAGTTTCGTGAGCATTTCATTTGCTTCATCTAGTCGATCTGAGGTCAGTACGATATCGTCAGAGAAACTCAAATGGTTTAGCTTTTCTCCATTTACGTTTATTCAGCAGAGTTGTAAAATGTTTGGGAGAATTCGTATCTCCATGTCGAACACCCTTTTCAATCTTAAACTGGTTTGTTTCTTCTTGTAATCTTACTTTTGCTGTTGCGTGTTTATGTGTCGCAGTAGCGAAATATAGCGGTGGTCTATACGGCAGTTGGCAAGAGCTTTAAACAATGCATGGTGATCTACGGAATCGAACGCATTTTCATAGTCAACAAACGTTAGCACCAAGGGTTTGTTATATTCTACACTTTTTCTATTAATGACTTTATAACCTGAAGGTAGTCATGCGTTCCGTACCCAGCCCGAAAGCCTGCTTGTTCTCTTGGCTGATATGATTCTAATTTGTTAGTAAGACGAGCAGTAATGATTTTGGTAAAGAGTTTATATAGATGTGTGAGCAAACTAATCGGTCTCTAATTTTGCAGGTCTGTGATGCTGCCTTTCTTATGTGTAATAATGATGATGGCATTGTTCCACATCTCTGAGGTTGTTGCTTCCCCAAGACGTTTATCAAAAAGTTTGGTTATTACTTTGAGAAACCTTTTTCCTCCTTGTTTTTCATTTCTGAGAGTGACCTTGAGACCTCTTCTTCACTTATCGGTGGCATTTCTTCTGGTCCCTGATTCAATATTTGGAGTATATTTTCCGATGTTTCTCTTTGGCCTTTGTTACTATAAAGATTTGTTTAGAAGTTTTCAACATTTTTTAATATTTCCTTTCTGTTGTTTGTTACTTGTCCTCTTTCATTTTATAATTTGGTTATTTCGGTCTTATTTGGTAGTACCTTCATGCTTTTATTCTCTTCTATGACTTTAGTGATCCATTTATTATTAAATTGTCTAGTATAAGCCCTCACAGCTTTCGTTATATCCCTATTCAGTTGTTTTAGCTCGTCCTTGTTTTGTGGGTATTCCCCCAGTAGCTTTCTTCTCTGCTTCATTAATTGTTTGGTATTTAAAGTCAGTTTCTCTTCTTTTTCTGAACGCTTCGAGCAGTGATTACTTTGGGCTATGCTGATTGACCCCACAATATTTCTGTTTAGATCTTCGATGTTCATTGGATCAGAGTCTTTCAGGTTTTTGTCTATTGTTTTTCGATATTCCTCAGCGTCACCTATATTGGTCCATTTTCTGTTGTTTTTTTTTATTTATAAGTTTTCTGCGTTCGGCTCTTAAGTTTAATGAAACCGTCGCTCTCACCATTCTGTGGTCGCTCCCTACTGACAAGCTGTTTAACACCGTTACATCCGTGACTATGCGTTTTTTGTCCTTAATAATAAAATCGATTTAATTTTTAGTCCTACCATCTGGACCAGTCCACGTCCACTTTCGATGGTCCGCCTTTTTAAAGAATGTGTTCATGGCTGCCAGTTGATGGTGGAGCAGAAACTGTAGCAGGAAATTTCCTCGTTCGTTCCTTTCCCCAACCCCATGGCATCCAAGTGGTGTTTCCGTTTCATTTTGTTTGTTACCAAGTTTGGCATTGAGTAAGGTCTTCGTAGAAGTCTTCAATATCTTTGTCTGAACTGTGGGATGTCGGTGCATAGGCTTGGAAATCGTTCATTTAGTTTCAATATTACACAGCAAACTCTGAGGCTAACACTGCTGATCTCAAGTATATTGTGTACATGTCGCCTATTTATCAGAAGTCCGACTCCTCCCACAGAGTTGTTTTCTTCACACTTGTGGAAGTACATATTTCCTGACCTCAGTAGAATTTGTTGTTCTCTTCTTTCCCGGATTTCGCTTATTCCGATTACATCCCAGTGTATTTGTTTAAATTCTTCTTCTAGTTCTTAGCACCCTCCATTCGCTGCCTTCTCCGACCGCTACCTTGGTCGGGGACTGAAGGCCATCTGTGATTTCTACTTTCCATCTTGGTTTGGTTTGAGGGATTTTAGCCTTTTCCTATCACGCTGGCCAGTGCGGGTTGATAGAGGATATGTCTTAAATTTCCGTTCGTATGGTTATCCCGCCGATATTCGGTCGCCAAAGCCTCGTCTATTGTCTAGCAGGGTGCGCCGGATGGTTGGGTACCAACCACCTCTCGTGCAGGTGAGGTTGACATTTGGACTAGCCTTATCCGTTGCCTTCGTACCTTGCACCCCAAGAATATATATGCGTGCCCAAAAAAATATACGTCATTTTCCGATTCTCGTCCATTTCAGTGGGTTTCGGAAGACCGTCAAAAGGAATGTGTCCAGAAAATTTCATCAAAATTAATTAATTTTTTGAACAGTTATCGTGTATCAAAGTTAACACATACAAGTGACGTAATAACTCGGAAATGAAAAATCGGATCGCCAAAACCAAATGACCGTCGCGTAGGCTGACTCCAAGAGTGGTCAAAAACGTGCTAAATCCCGAATTTCCAATCGTAGCCGTTTTCGAGAAAATATGGTTAAC